>JAVYIG010008839.1:0-84774 GCA_035222895.1 Strongylocentrotus droebachiensis | reverse complement strand
GTTTTAGTTATTAATGTGTAGTGGCCATAAAAGTCAGACTTTAATTACTGAATAAACAAAGAAATTGATTTAATTTTTTTCTTCAGATTGCCCTAAAAGCTTGCACATGTACATATATGGATGATGGATGCATATTATAATTGATACATAAATATATTGCATTAAAAGGATAAAAACAAATGGCTAACCAAACCACATTAAATAAATAAAAGTATTTAACAAAATGCTCTGGCATTAGATTACAACAAACAAGAAATGAAATGATTGTTATACAAACCTCCTCATCATTTAAATACTCCTCATACCAATCCCATAGATCCTGAGGTGGTTGGCTGTATCTGTATAGGAATGAATAGGAAATACTTTCAATTATTCAAAAGCAATATCAACAGGAAATTGAAACACACAAAAAATATTTCCTCCAAGAAATGAAACCTGTTTAATAGTTTAAAAAGTGTATATCAGACAAACATATTTTTGAAGAAAAACAATTAGCCTTATCTTTATAATCTCTAGCATTATTTCCCATCAAATCATTTATTTGTAACAAAAGATAAATACACAATTTAAGGACTTTCTAAACACAAGAATATAATGTCAGCCATTGCATGGTATAAAACAGACCATGAAGCAAAGTGAGTCTAAAATAACTTGGGTAGGGAGAAGGGGGGGGGGGGGGGGACATAAACACAAGCACTGAGTGGAATATTTCTTCTTGAACTCAAATTTGAAGAAATCAGAGCACATTTTGAACCACTATGATATGTAGCATAGAAACAGAGCTTACAATGAAAACTCTTTGCCTGACATATCATAAAATTAAAAAAACTCCTATTATTGAAACTGCCAGCAATGTACAGTCCATCCAGGTGATCTATTGGTGTGTGAGCATGACTCTTTGGGCATGGTGTATCCACCAACTGTTATTTGGAATACTCTTTTAAAGCCCCACTGTACTACTTGTAGCTACTTGCTCCTCTATACATAGAAAACAATGCCTAATCGGTGACCATTGGTCCCCCATGATCCTCTTTTTTTACGTGAATGGAGAGCCGAGTTGATGAGATAGCCACCCCTCAGTGACCACCCTGGTGGTCTAATCCTTCAGGCCACACTAGTACAGAGTACACGGCACTAATGTCCTTTGGCAAGATATTAACCTGCACTTGTTAAATGGGTACCCGGTAGGATGCGACCGTCATTGTTGGTCAAACAGTTTTGAGCGTTAATTTACGCCTGGCTGGAATGCTCCCCAGGGAGTGGAGATTGTGCACACATTGTGTACGGGCAAGTATTGAATCCAATGACCGGGGTAATAATATACCTGTAAAGCGCTTAGAGACGTCATAGATGTATTAAGCGCTATATAAAAGCGGAGTTATTATTTTTATTATTAAGGCTCTTTTGATCCTAACAGAGCTGCCAACCTGTCACTTTCAAAAAACATATTATTCAGCTTGAAAAAACATATTTTAGGTGAAAAACCATATTTTGCCTGTTTACGATTTTTGTCAGTTTATTTATTATAAAATGCTAGTGCAATCATGTTTCTTTGAATACAAACGCTTTCAATCATTGAGCTGTCGACCTGTCACTTAAAAAAAAAAAAAAAAATTATAAAAAAAATTAATTAAAAAAATTATTTGTTAAATATATTTACCTATTTTATCAGAAAAATCCATTATTTAAAACAAAAAGAATTTTAGTCAATGAGTACGAGGGCCGCTGAAAAGAGGCGCAACACACATTGGTGCTTCATTGCGGTCGAATCAAGGCAAGTCTAGAGTTGCAATCAACTTTGTACATAAAGTCAATGCATCAGCAGGTCCGGTGTTCGTTTTTCATTTGGCTGTTTGAAGATACCATCACATTCGAAGGGCTTGCGATAGGCGAAAAAACTGGTAACAAAATCGCTGATTTCTTGATTTTTAGCGCATTTTTGGTGAAGCTGTTTCTTAAAACTGGGCTCAGCCCCCGTGAGCTTTGGAAATATGGCTCCAATTACGCATTTTTGACAGCAAAATTTGGCTTTTGGGTGGATTTTTGGAAGTAAGATCTGGACTTTTTTGTACTGACACTGTGTGTGTATTGCAGTGCACTGATATGCATGGCCTGGGGAAATGCGCTCGCCTTTGAGTGGTGTACATCCCCTGTTTTGTGTGCAATATACATGAGTGCGCGCTGCAGGAATCGCCAACACAAAGCAATAGCAAAACTATGCATACGCTGGTTCTCACAGCCATACTCGTAACTTTCAAAAAACGTATTTTGGCACAGCAAAACGTACAGACGTATTCCCCCCCCAAAAAACGTATTAATACGTTAAAAACGTACTACTTGGCAGCTCTGTCCTAACATCTGACAAATTTAATGTAGATTGATGGTGATGTGAAATTTGCTGGAACTACCAGTATTCAAAATTTCAAATCACATTGAAGAAATCATGGTAGAATTAAGTTTTGCTCAATAGGGCGGCTTAGGGCCCCATGGAAAACCACTACTTATTGGTGAATGGGCTATCCTGACAAAAGATTAGAAATAAAAAAATAAAAAAATAGGAGTATCTCACCCTCCTTACCTGATGTATAGGAAGCCTAGTGCTCTGATATAAGATGAGTCTGAGTGTGTCAGTAGACCGTTTAGCTGCTTGCGAGTCAGTTTCAATGTATAGAGCTTGTAGAGCAGACAGTATGCGGAGGAAACAATGCCTCCTGCTCCAACCCCACGGACCTGAAAGAGTGCCAATTTGAAGATTATAAATGATGGTGCTTGATGTAGCTTCTTTAGATTATATCATTTTATAATTTCTTTTGAACAGCAGACAGTATGCAAAGGAAGCAATGCCTTTAGATTATATCATTTTGTAATTTCTTTTCAATAATTTGTTTTGAACAGCAGACAGTATGCAAAGGAAGCAATGCCTTAAGCTCAAATGCCTTAGACTGGAAGGTTCAAATTAAAATATTTCTAACAGTAATGATAAAGGTGGTCTTTTTTCTTTATAGATCACAATTATAATGTCTTTCACAGAAGTATAAAAGAATTTAAAGGGTGTATCTTTAAAATCTCCCCTCTCTCTCTCTCACACAATAATTGTTTATCTCCATATATGTTGTATATCACATTTCTACGGTCACTAAATCATTCCTTAAGGTTATTTAAGTTAATATAACAAAGATTTCAACAATATAAGGAATGAAGTTTGCCTCCTCTATAAGCATACAGTACTTGCAACTTATATTTACAAGAACATTACATACACACATTTGACACTCATAGCCGATTAAATAAAAACATCTAACAAATATTATGCTAATTCAGGGATTCACTGGCTGGTAGGAAGGTAAAGACCATTTAATGGAAGGAAAAATACAGATTAATTACAAGAAGACAAAGATGTTAACAAGGGAAACGCTCTCGGCGGTCTCGCCTGCATAACGCAATTCAATAAACCAGAACGTCAATGACGTAGCTCTCATCCGCATCTCGCAACAACAAATATCGTAAATTTTATGTGGTACACTTTTGAACTGGTCAAAAAATAAAAATTTGATGCCCTGGAAGGGACATAATTTCATTTCATTTGCATAAAGTACCATAAATATTCATGGAGCAAAATCTCACAATTCTGTGTAGAAGTTTAGTGTTCCAAATTAGCTCTACCAGATAAGGCAAACCAAATCAAAATCGGTCAAGAAATGAGGGAAAAGAAGCAATTTTTGTTATTTTTGGAATAAATTTGCATAAATTACCATAATTAATTAATGGAGAACAATTTCAAAATTCTGTGTAGAGGTTTAGTGTACCAAACTTAGAGCTCTCTACGATATAAAGCAAACCAAATCAAAATCGGTCGAGAAATGAAGGAGAAGAAGCCTTTTTTGTGATTTCGAATAAATTTGCATAAATTAGCATAGATAATGAATTTCACGATTCTGTGTAGAAATTTTAAATCCCCCTCCTAGCCCTACCATATGAAACAATCAGAATCAAAATCGGTTGAAAAATAACGAAGAAGAAGCATTTGAAAATCTTGATGTTGATGCCACAAAGTCTAAGTTTGTTGACCTTAAATGACCTTTGACCTTAACTTAGTGACCTGAAATTCTACTCACATGATTGGGGAGACTTGATAACCCTATAGTCCAAGTTTCATTGACTAAGAACTTATACTTTCAAAATTATATCAAAAATTCAAAAACTTAACCTTAGGTTAAGTTTTCGATGATGATGCTACAACATAGTCCAAGTCTGTTGACCTGAAATGACCTTTGACCTTGACTTTGTGATCTAAAATTCTACTCACATGATTGGGGATACTTGATTACCCTATAGTCCAAGTTTCATTGACTAAGAACTTATACTTTAAAAATTATATCAAAAATTCAAAAACTTAACCTTAGGTTAAGTTTTTGATGTTGACGCCGTCGCCGCCGTCGCCGCCGCCGTCACCGGAAAAGCGGCGCCTATGTCTCGCTTTTTGCTACGCAGGCGAGACAAAAATGAAATACTTTTTTCTGCTTAGAGCCAGAAGGGCATTGTAAAACTCGGAATGATTGCCCTTCTGGCTTTGAGAAGATGACTTACCCTCCACACATCCCTATCTGTCCTGATGTTTGTCTGCTACCTCGTTCCCAGGGTTCGAGATGCGCCACCTGGTGAAAAATAATCATGTAAGAAGGTGAAAAATAATCATGTAAGAAGGTGAAAAATAATCATGTAAGGAGAAGAAATGTGCAAGTTTGCACTTATTACCTGTACAGATAACAAAGACACTCTCACTTGAAGAAACAAAGAAATTGTGCATGGATAATGAAATATGTTGCATTGATGCTACTACATTTTGTTTGAAAGAAATATATTCCACGTATTTGCATGGTTCTTGTCTTCTCGATTGTATGACCAAAGTCCCATTCAATTCTTGACCAATGTCCTATTCAATTCTTTACCAATGTCCTATCCAATTATTGACCAACATCCCATTCAATTCTTGACCAATGTCCCATTCAATTCTTGACCAATCTTCCTACACACATTACTTTATATTGCAGTGAAATGCACAGTGACAAGTCTGATGTCTAGAAACCTGTGTCGTATTGACAAAGTATAATAAAAACAATAAATTTTAAGTCTGGATTGCATTTCAAAAAATTGTTTGTTGACTGCTTTGGAAGTCTTTCACAAGTTTAATAAAAAGACAAAAACTAGAGACACTCAGACTGTGTCAGCAGTAGTTTGTTTCTCTTTTTTTCTAAGAGCTACTTTGTAGTGGTTCAGACCTAATTCAGAACTTTTCAGACTAGAACTAAACTACTCCCTACTAACTATTCCTGGATTAAAACAATTTTTGTTTTCCTTTGTTCTTTAAAAAAAATATATATACATGTACATGTAGCTTGTTAGCTTTCCCAGTTCTTAATATGAGAAAGTGATGTTCTGGCACATGTAAATGGTGTAATACATTCTATGAACGGCTATTTAATCATAAAATAAGAAGATAGAAAATGATGGCACCTACCTCCACTCCTTACCTTGTAGTATATTTCATCAATGACCTCATGGTAGGTCTTGAGTTTGAAGAGGTCGTTCTTGAAATAAGGTGATGACTGGATGTTGGTCAGAATCAGAGGGTTGAGGTTCATGGACACCTGGTTCCCCCATAGGGGCAGTGTGTTGTTGTTTTTGGGTGGCATCGCTAATTGGCAATACTGCACCAGAATCTCTGGAGGGTACAGATCAGTTAAGTTTTCTCAGCTGGCAAAGTTTGGTTACAAATTCTGAGGAGGAAACATGGGTGTGAGAAAGGTTAACCATGCAAATTTTCATTTATTTATTTAATTTCCAAGAAATCAACATCAAACAATATACGCTTACAATGAAAGCATACAAAATGATAATAATATCTATTAAAGAAAGAATAACAAAAACAGTCCATGCCTGGGAATCGCCAAGGAGAAATATCAATTTCGGTTTTATAGTCATAGCTACAGTCCACAGAGTTATTTTGTTTGGCTAAACAGCTGCATCCCGCAATATGCAAGCGTACATGTGTTGCTTAGCTACAGCGCTACTTGAGCACGATCGCAAGTTCCACCTCCGTTGCCTTCATTGTGCATCCCTATGCTGAATACACAAACTAAGGCTGTGCACAACAGTGTAATGAGATACCCGAGTACACTCCCAGGCTTACAAGCGAATACTCGAATACTCAATTATTCGGGCGCCAAGTTTTTTTATAATTTGTTTGAATTTGTTTGATTTGTTTGATTTTTTTTTGCCACCACCATACCTGGAGCCATATCCCAGTTCTGTCGCCGAAAACGGGGTCCAGACAACTCGCCACAAAGACAACCCGCCCCAAGACAACCCGCCACAGTACCCTGGACATCTCGCCACAATAGCCTTTTCGGACAACTCGCCACACTTTTTTCCCCTCATGATTTCTAGATCTAAAATCCCTCATCTTCATGATATTAGATGAAATTGTCATTTTATGTATTCATTATTCTTTTTTATACAACACCTACATGGATCCTTGTCATTTGATTGGAGGATTGTTAGTCACATGATATTCAATAGATGTTATATTGCACGGTCGTGCATTTTTGGTTATATGCGCTGTGCATTTTTAGTTATAAGCAGACTGCGTACCTCTCAGCCGTGCGCGCGCGTATCCCTTCGTGTATCTGACGCGAAGGCAATCTGAATGTAATCGAGAAGGCTTGACTCCAACTTTAATTTATCTTTAATATAAGGAGTAAAGCATAATTTGTTGATTAACGTTCTATTAGATCTTCTTCGATGTTGTATAAAACAAATAATGAATGTTTTTCATTCATTCAATGGTGCTAATATTTTCATTCCTTGAAAGATTAACGTTAATTCTATTCAACTGGGCTGACGCCTCGTTGAATAGAATGTTAATCTTTCAACTCATGAAAAAATATTCGCACTATTGAATTCATAACCATTCATTATTTGTATAATAAACACAGTCATGACAGGAAACATGGAAATTGTGAGTATTTTCAGAGCTGTGTCTAAAGAATAAAGATGATTTTCCTTGCGCTTCCAACAAGACCCGCAACAAGAATCTATTTTGGACTGTGCGAAACTAACCTAGAAAATCTAGAAATAAACCACATTTCAATTTTATTTCGCGGGTCAACTGCCCCCTCCCCCATCAGGACGCCAGTGCTTCCAGTACCCTTCCATGAATTCCTACCATTAAAAATTATCAGAAGGGAAAAGGACATGTACAAAGGATAAAGGGGGCACTTTAGGGGAACCTGAAAAAGTGGGGGCACAGTGTCCCCCCCCCCCCATTAAGAATGCCGCCTCTGACAAAACTAACCCAGAAAATCTAGAAATAAATCACATGTCAATTTTATTTCGCGGATCAAATAACCACCCCCCCCCCCCATTAGTACACCAGTGCTTCCAGTATCCTACCATTAAACAATTTCTGAGACAGAAAAATGCAGCTGCTATAGATAGGCACATTCATGGGGCACTAGAGGGCGCTTCGCGCTCGTACGAAAATCTGAATGGCCTCGCTGCGGTGGGTCGGCAATAATCAGCCCAAAACTTGGATATGGGAGAGTGGAAGGATATATCTTTTTTATAATGTTATCTGGTCTTACCCTTAACCATCCTATGTTTAATCTATGTAGAAATAACATGCGAGTACGATAAGAAAAACATCGGGCCCATTACTGATGCAACTTTTGAAATATTAGCCTAGAAATGACCACCAAACGGAAAAAAATGACATTTTTTCCAGACAAATCTTCATAAAATCTGAGTTATAAACAAGTCACATCTAGGTACACTAATACAAATACGATTTTCTGAAAATTAAGGTATAATTTATTAAGTTTCTTTCAAGTATATTTCTGCGCATTGCAGCGCCAATATTCTACACTGCTTCAAAATCACCCTTGAAATTTTTTTTTGCAACGAATTTTTTACGAGGTCCGCGAGTGTTCCCCGTTCCTTGCGTGTTGAAAGTTTGGTAATACATAGTTTCCATTGACTCGCGCACGAAAAAATGGTCGAAAACAAAATGTCAAATGAAGAAATAAACAAGCTTTTGTATAGTTATAAGAGTTCTACTGAGGTTTCTTTGTCGATTTAATTTATTATATAGTCTCAATTAGAATTCAGAATTATCTCACTGAAAAGTTAAGAAACCGACGATGTTCTCGATCGTAGTTATTTTCATTTTGCCAGCAGCCGATCTAGCGTTGTTTGGGCAAAAAGCTAGGCCGCTGCCTACCCACCGCGAACCTTTCTGAGTCCCGCTAAAATGGCGCTCTGCGGAGCTCCGCGGCTGCGTTGGTATCGCTGCAAACTCTCAGCCGGCTAGCTCCCCACGACGGACCATTCGCGGTATGGCGAGAGTGTGTGTATGAGGTATGATTTTGGATTCGAGAACGCACGTAATGCAACCGTGCGCGTCATTTTCAGCTGTTGAATGTATACGACCAATTTTACATGTACGATTTTTAGTACAGATACTTGGTCAGTTTTCTTCTTATATCTTTGGTTTTACAACATTTAAAAATATAATTTCTTCAAATTTGCTCCTGACTCGGTTCAGACTAATTGTATGATGTGTTTTCAAGTCAGTTTTTTGAATATATTTTTTTGCATGAATTTGCCTACTATAGACCTCTAGATCTACATTGTAAATACCGAGAAGTTATTCCAATGATCTGGCGATCATACGCCTTCGGTTTGTCAAAAATATATTATTGTTGCAAGGGAAATCAGCTTTATTCTTTGTATGACTGTGTTTATAAATGCACGAAAATCATGAAAAATTATAATTTCATCTAAGATGAGGGATTTTAGATCTAGAAATCACGAGGGGAAAAAAGTGTGGCGAGTTGTACGAAAAGGCACCCCACCGTATTGTGGCGAGATGTCCAGGGTATTGTGGCGAGTTGTCTGGAATTCGCCGAAAACGCATGCAATTTTACTTCGAGTTGCAGTTGAAGGCGCCGATTTAATAATAATAATAACAGTAAACAATGCTGTTTTAAAAACCAAAGATGGCAGAATAATCCATTTTCCTCCAAGTCCAAACAGAAATCCAGACATTTGGTCCCAGTTTCTGAGTGGTGAGTTTGACAGTGCTTGAGTTGGGAAACATTTTTACCGACGGCACCATGCCAGCGGCCGCCGCTCACCCAGGCCGCTCACGGGTAAGCGTCAGCCTGGACAGATTTTTTTTTTTTTTTTTTTGCGGCCGAATATTTGTACCCGAGTAGTGGTCAACCGTGCGGGTACTCGGGCATTCGACTACACGTCGCAGCCCTAACACAAACACACACAAGCGATCCAAAGGCTCGCAACAAGGGTAGCACGCACAAAGATTGTTTCGCGCCACTGAAAAACATGAACATGAAAAACATATGCATGTGCAGATTCTACATGCTGTCCATGGGTTCTGGCCGAGCAGAGTACTTAGCTCATCCGAAAAGTTTGGGCAAGGGTATTTTCGGCAATATCGTGAAATAGGCCCCGCAACTTTCCCGTCTTGTAATCGATTACAAATCATCTTAGACTTCTAACTTCAGTCTTCAGCCAACATTTTTATGACGGACAGCAATAAAAGGGAGATAACAGTGAGTGAGTTAAAAAGGGGGTTGAAAGGGACTTATTTTTTAAATAATAATTAGGAGGAGGGGGGGGGGGGGGCGGGCCCCCCAAAAAAAATTAAAAAAGGAAAAATATTTAACTAAAACTAGATATATTTAAAGAGAGGGGGGGGGGGGGCGGGGGTGCCCCCCCCCCCCAAAAAAAAAAAAAAAAAATAAAAAAAAAATAAAAAAAAAAGATAAATTCAAAGAGAGGGGGCCATAATATTTAAAAAAAAAAAAATATTAAAAAAGGAAAAATATTAAAATAGGTCTAACGTCACCCACTGTATAGTCGCCACCTATTATGCATAACTTGATAAAATGAAAAAAACATGTACAAGCCTGTATTTCCGTAGTGCACTGCTTGTAAGCTAACTATTTCTCCTTATTATTTTGGCAGAATGAAGTAGAGAGGTCCCAAGGTTAAGAAAAAGACACGTGATAACGACGTCATATCCGGCTGGCGACTTTACAGAGATCTCTTCATTTGGTCGCCATTCACACCAGGCGCGTGTTACGCAAAGCATCCACGCTGTGTATAGTGTACTTTCGTAACGACCAACGTCGGTATTGCCATCATATCACTCCCTATCATGTCTTTACATTATACAATCATCAATACGAAGTGAGCTAGCCCCGCCCACTAGTAAGATAAGGCTGCGGATATTTGATACCCGAAGCTGTAAGAAACCCCCATTGTTCTCTATAAGGGGTGGTGTCAAAATGTCTAACAGTTATCTTGAAAATCCTTGATAATATGTTGTCGGCGTGATAAGATGTTAACGTCTATCAACACTCCTTTCTGTCACGTTCTCTCACACCAAACACGAGATATTTATCAAAGATGGGAGGGAGGTGGAGATGGAGAGAGAGAGAGAGAGATAGAAATACAGAGAGAGTAAGAGAATGATTCGGAAGAATGAAGAAACTGAAAGAATAAATATATATGCTAATTGCCGAACAATATTTTCCCTTCGCATCTATTTCAAACTCACTTCTCCCCTTTATTCCTCTCTCTTTAGTTGCGCTATTATTCATCCTTTTCACTCTCTGATCTTGTTCTCCACTCGTTTTCTTTATTCTTCCCTTTACCTCTCGATCATTCGCTCTTTTTCTGACTCACACTCTGTTGAAAAGACTGGTGTTGCGACAGCGCACGCTGTCAGTGCGAGGCTTGGCCACGCCCAATCTTCAGAAATCGGTGCCCGATTTAACCAATCAATGTTTAACCACACATCGCTGTGTCAGCTTCCAAGATAACCACCAGACATGTGCTGGAGAGAGAGAGAAGAGCAGCAGGGTCCGGAGGTTTGAGGGGAAGCTGAACACGATAAGCTAACCGACTTGTGCGACAGCCCACGCTGTCAGTGCGAGGCTTGGCCACGCCCAATCTTCAGAAATCGGTGCCCGATTTAACCAATCAATGTTTAACCACACATTAGGCCCATAACTTGACATGTGCTCATCTCTTCCCGTCTGTCTGTACACATTATTGCCCTAACATTGGTTATCGTATTCGGAGCTTACATTAGTCTTAATCCAGGATGATGCGTGTGATTTATCCATGATCTACATTATACCAACTGTATGATGTTAAGTATAGCTTAAATCAAAACGAATATGAATATTGGATTTTTTCAAATTAATATTGGAACTGTATCATCGTATTTTGGTCTAAGTCTTGACACACTCGTACTCATCAAAAAATATCATTACATAGACCAAGTTTAACTCTTCGCAACGAAAGTGCGCTTTCTTTCTTTTATTTTATTATGAACTTCAAGGTTCAAGATGAAAAATTTTGTGGGAGTGAACCATAATAAAAACAAAACTCAAGAACTTTTTTGTTGTTGTAAACACAGCGTTAAATTCAAGCCAAATATGCCTAAAGGGAAACGTAGGCCCCCAACGGTAAAAAGACAATTTCACACCAACTATTTACAACCTTATAATACAAAAATGTACCTATAATACTTTGAGAGAACTATTTGTCCCCCAAATTCAATGCTGCATTAATTTATCATACGACGAAGGTTGTATCTCGTCCTGTTGATATATTTCCATGTTTCAGAATACAAAGTCAGGAATGGACGGATTCTTTTATAACACCTGTTGAAAAAAAAGCAAAACTCATGTCTGTGCATTATTTAAACATTTCATTTTACAGCTGACTGGATATACATGTACATGTATCATCCTGCTGAACAAAATATACATTATATACACTGTACATCATTTAGATTGTCTGCAGATCATTTTTGAAACTTTCATGTACAAAATTAAATCACAAATGTATTAGTTATTTGAATGCAAGAACATTCTTGATAAAGCTTGGAGCTAGCTGATTGATCTTGCCTCGCGCTTTGAGTTGCCAGAGAAAACATTAATAGGTGAAATCGGATGGAAAAAGTTGCGTTCAGGAGAACTGCAGAGAGGCCACAGTAATGTTACAAATTAGTAACACAGGAATGCATGACAACAACGCCAACAAACATTTAATTTGTGACCAGAAATAAACCTTGTATAGGATTACTGCAATACAGTATGTCTACAATGGTCAACATCATTTTAGATGCTGTATTATCCACTATTTAAAAAGTTATAGGAAAAATGTTACAAGTATTACGCTTAGCACTACAAACATAAGGATGGTCTTTATTCCATTAATCTTTTTCTGTTCACTTTAATTCGAATTATGATACGTGCGCAATTATTTGATTAGTAACGACAAAGATAATCATAATAAGAATTAGAATTTTAAAATAAAAACAAAAAAACCTGGGGGTCAACCAATATGGCCTCTCTTCCAGCATTATATTTATTTACAATAGATATATAACATCTAACTATGTCTAACTCTAAAGCTCAACACGGACCCGCTTTCCAACTGAGGCCAGTTGGTGATCATCACAAAAGTAGTCGGAGTCATAGTCGAACTTATCTGGCAAACACACTCGACAACACCAACTATCGCAATTTGCGAACGAACAACCTGCCCATCTTTTCTGCTCTCTCGGAGCCTCGTCATAAAAATATGACCCACAAACACAACAATGATCTTCCTTCCTGTCCTCCTTCTGTTCTTCTTCGTCTGAAACCTCCATCTCTTCAATCTCTTCATCTGTTAGAACTTCTTCTTCCTCCTCGTCCATCTCTTGGGTCTCTATCTGTGATTCTTCCTCTTGCAGTAGTGTTGCTGTTCGTTCCGTCGTCTTCTTTGCTGCTCTCTTTGTCTTCTTCGCCTTGTTCTTGTCCTTCTCTTCTTTTCTCTTCCTACGCTCTTCCTGGGCTTGAGCTCTTTTTCTCTTCCGCTCTTCTTTCTTCTCCTGTGCTTCTTCGACTCGTCGTAGTTCTGCAATGTAATGTTCCTTGGCTTCTGCAGAAGTAAGGATGCGGGCTTTGCTTCTTCCCCTCACAGCGACCTTTCTACCAGCTGGAATCACTTCCTCTGCAGGGTAGAAGACTTCAGCGACCTCGGGTGAAACCACACCAAACTTTACAAGGGGGTTCTCATATACAGCGCTGCGTGCAGGACGCTCTACCTGAATTTCCTGTTCTGGTTCTGGTTGTTCGTGTTGCTCTTGTTCTGTTTGGTCATCTAAGTCTTCTTGATTTTGACCCCTGTGTACTTCTGCAACTACTTGAAGCTGTCTGCCTTGTCTTCGCACTGGAACTTGTTCTGGCTCTTCTACTGGCACTTGTACTGGTACTTGCACTGCCGGATCACCTACCTCAACCTGAGTGGCAGCATCCGCATACCTGTACACAGGAAGGGCCGCCAAATCCACATCTGTCGAGGGTATCAACCTAGATCTCACGAGCTGATCCTTGTCGATAGCATTAGGGTTGAACGGGTAAATTCCACATTTCCTGAAACCCTGCTTTATGTTGTGGATGGTCATCGACTTCTCAAATGGCGTTCTCAGCAGCCTTGGGAACTCCTTCTTCGGGATCCAAAGCGATCCTCGCAGAGCCTGTCCAATCTTAATGAAGCGCCCGATGTTACTCTTTAAGGACTTGTACACGCAGACATCTAACGGCTGGCAGAGGTGGGTCGTGTGTGGAACCAGCTCCAGGAGGATGACATGCTCCTCGATCGCCTTGAGGATGAGCAGCGGGTCATGATGCGAGGCGTGGCCGTCTTGAATCAGTAGCACTGGGTTATCTTCACTTCGGTCCTGTGGGCAGTGTTTGAGGAATACTTTCTGAAACCAGCCTCTCATCAACTCCCCGTCAATGAACCCGCTGTCCGACTTGGAGTATAGACAGTTGTCAGGCCCGTCTCTCGTATAGTCTCCACCTGGGAAAGCATCCTTGAATATAATATTAGGTGGCATAACTGCACCTGATGCAGAAACACAACACATCATTGAAACATGCTGGCTTCCAGCCACAGTCGTTGAATGAGCATGCCTGTGTCTTGCAGGCACCACCACCCTCTGCGTTGATTTGTTCAGATCTACCATCGTTTCATCAGCGTTGTAGATCCTCTCGGGCTTGTCCATTAAATTATACCGATGCAAAGTGCCCTTTAGAAGCTGGAAGTACTCCCGGAGATTGTCTACCGTTGAGCTTGTGATCCTTGCCCTGTCTAGCCGATCGGGCCTCCTCAGCTTGAGGGCAGTCTCTGGATATGCCTTTCTAAATCGAATCCACCAGTTGTAACTTGGGCCGTTCACGCCAAACTTCTTTCCACCGCACTTCTTATCAAGTACCCATGCCTGTAGCATGATTTGATTTATTGTCATCGGTATGGCCTTTGATGCCATGTAGTCGATGACAGTAATCAAATCCCTTTCTATCGCTTCGGGCAATTTCGTAGCCGCTCCCATTCTGGCATCCATCTTTACTTTTCCGTGCACCCTGTCGCCAAGAGACCTTCTAGGAACATTATTGTCCCTTGCCGCGACAGAAATGGGGATTCCATGCTGTGTAACGTCATCATATGCAATTTGCATGTCCTCGGCTGACCATGACCTGTACTTAGAAGTCCTTTTGCCAGGCATGGCTGAAGGTTTAAGTATGCAATCACCAGCAAAAATAAATTGTATGTTGAAAGGGTATCAGCCAAATAGAGAAATAATAAACGGTGAAAATCAATATAATAAAAAGGTGAATTTTTTTTTCAAAATAATATATTGAAAAGCATATAAAGATAAAAATATATTCATGAAAGAAAAGATTGAGACGAAAAAGAAAGAACACAGAATGCGTTAAAGACATGCAGCTGAAAGAGAAAAATAATGCATTTTGACATTTTAACTTAACAGCAATATGATTATGGGATAGAATTCGAAACAAAATGAGAGAATAGTACAGACACTTCAGGGAAAGGTGCGTGTACAGTCATCTGCAATAATATATCAAAGATTTTGTATATGACGTATGAAATGAGGAGCTTATTAAAAAGATTAAATTATAAGGTTAAGCTTGTCTAGTTAATAACTTTTCATATAAATTGGAAATTAATTACATGATGTATAATATTGATAGAAGAGTATATTTTGTAGAATTTGAATGCATTTCATCCAGTTCCAAAATAATTAAATTGATATGGACGAGTCTTGTGACTCAATCTAATGATGCTGGAAAATTAGAAAGCGAATATGAATTTTGGAAGCAAGTGGGTAAATCATTTTCCATTTAGCAGCAATATACTGAAATATGTATGGCATACTCCATCAAGGGGAAATGTGAAATCCAATCAATGAGGGTCTATCAACTGGCTTTAATACTTCGCATAAAGACCTAACAGTTACGCAAAAGGAAAAGGCCAGACGCCTGTAAGGGTTACAGCTTCACCTGTACAGAAGACAATATTATACTTGCATTATTAATATCCATTTGTAACTTTCATAATTCCCTTTCCCTAAAAAAAACATTTCACGCACATATTTTCATAATTCCATCCCATATCTGCGTCCTGAAATATAATTAATCCACATCTAAAACCTGTCCTTGAAGATAAACTAGTAATCACACGCTTTCACCAAGTTCCACTGTTGTAAAAAAAATACCCTACCTATACCCCGCCCCCTCCCCCGCCCCCCATTAATCCCTCATTCGATATCATCACCGATCACACGCACATTCACAGAGTTCACTTCTGTATTAACACAATTTTATAAACTTCCAATTATGAGGCACAAATTAATTCCATTCAGTCGTCTATAATATCCATATTTCTTTATTATTCACACAATTCGTGAGATGGACATTAAATTAGGCCCAATAATATTTGACTTAATATCATTGAAATGGATAAAAACATTCTATAAATTACGTGAGCACCCCATAGAAAAATGGGCAAGCTCAAATGCCCAACATATACTGCACTGCATGAATGACTACAACGTAATGCATAGTAAATGCATAGTAAATGCACGCAGATCAGCATTCGCCAACACTATCGTTGATTCGCCAATGACTGAAGCACGAGCCATGGTTAATCTGCCACTCCCACTTTCTCCTTATTTGGGAGGTCTCAGTAATCAAGAATGGAATAAAACCGTGCCAGGGGTATTCAATTATAATATGATAATAGGTCTTCAGTACTCACATTGGAATATGGGGCTCACGGCTGTGAGAGACCGGAAGTCGTCTAGACTGTCGCCCAGCGCCCGTTGTGTGTGTCGTATGTGTGTATGCATAATACACAAACGGTACCCGCCTACAGCATAAATTATTCCCGCCCACTAAAAAAGGACGAGGCACCAAGGCGTAGCGATATTTCTTAACTTTTTACTTACCTAGTCTTTGAGACCTACGCGGCTCTTAATTTTGTGTGGATAGGTGTCGAGTGTATATATGACGTAGCATGTGGCGAATCAATGGAGTGGCGACTAAACGGTAGGTGACGTTAGGGTCTAAAAAATAAATTTAATCATTTAAATGTAACCCTTTTTAATCACTTGCTAGCTCTATTTATTAAACCTCAAAACACCCCTTAAATTATACTTCGGTGAAAGAAGCCCCACTACCGTGCTGTCCGTCTTGAAAATGCATAGGATGGGGCCTTGTTCACGAGTATACAGTATAGTCGTGATACAGGCCCCATGTCCGTGTTGTAGAACATGCAACGCCGTTGCGCGGGGCCTTTATCACGAGTATATATAGCGAGTTGAATAGCAGACTCGCTAATATAATACTCGTTATACAGGCCCCGCTGCTGTGTTGAATTGTGCGCCATGCCGTAGCGCGGGGCCTATATAACGAGTATATAGTCGTGATACAGGCCCCGCTGCTGTGTTGAAGTGCGCGCGATGCCGTTGCGCGGGGCTTAGATCACGAGTATATATAGTGAGTTGGCTGAAGTTAGACGCCTAGACTAGTAGTATAAAATAATAATCGATTCAAAACAGTTTTTTTCAAACTGTAATCGTGTGTGATCCCTTGGGTTGGGTTGGGGCGAGCGAAAAAATAAGCACATAGATCTAGATCTAGATATATTCCTTACGACTGGGACTGGCACGGGCGTCATTTCTCAAAAGTGACATAGATCTCAGAGCTACGACGATGGAAACAATGTTTTAATCGCTGTTTCGACCAAGATATTTTTAGAATTCTGAGATGACGCTCGCCCCCCTTAACCCTTTGGGAATTTGGAGAAAACCCTGCTCTTACATGATATGCCTTGTAACCAGGTAACACCTCATTTATTGAGTATCACCTTCAGGATCAAAAGGAATAAAGGTTTGAATCTCGATTTGGTAATAAAAACATTGACCAATTTTGCATGATCGCGCAATGCACGTAGACGCACTGAATGGGGATGCGTGCAATATCTACGGGAAAGATTTTTAAAAAATCGAGTGCGCGATCAGATAACTCTCAGACACCTAATATTTTAGTTGTTTCTAATACCTGTTTCGTGTCAATTTTCTTGTGTCAATTGAGTACGAGTTTCATGAAAATTCTAGTGACAGTTTCAAGAGAGAAAATTTGATCTTACCATGTAAGATACATTAACTCACGTCAGGAATCGTCTCATTGTCGTTGGAACTTCACCCTATCCGCCGTTTCATACACGAGCTAATTAATGTAAGATAGCACGTGAGTGAAGAGTCGGCCCGAATCCACGATATAGAGAGTCACCCGGTGTTAAATTCGCCTTAAATTCGGTCGACATGAACCCCCCCCCCGAAAAAAAAAAAAAAAAAAAAAAAAGACAGCTCGTACGGTGTGAGCTATATACATGTATAGTAAAGAACAACAGTTAGTCGATCCCGTAGTTAATAGCTGACATCAAGCGCAACAAATACAAGGTCACCTAATCTGTCTTCAGTTGTAGATGTGTATCTGTGACAGGTGTGTGTGGGTGTGCGTGTGTGTGTGTGTGTGTGTGTGTGTGGGGGGGGGGGGTACACATAATGAATATATCTCCCTAATGTATTTTTTGAGTTGTTGTTGTTGATGTGGGTTTTTTCGGGGGGGGGGGGTCATATTCCATCAAGAGAACATTTAGGCCTACAACTTTTGCCTCTGACAAAAAAACAAAAATACGTTTTCATATTTTTCCACTCTTTTACATGAAATATATATAGGCAGAACATTGAACATATGTATGTTTCATTACTGTGCGGGTTGGGGGGGGGGGGGTTGATGTCAATTTTTCTATTTGAAATGTAATAGCTCATGTATTTGTCTTAAAACAAGATTGAAAATTCACAATTTGATTACAAATGGTATTTGAAATGATTCTACAATACTAAATACAAAGGTGAAAGCACACCAGCTCTTATTTGATTTTAAATATACAAAATTAAAGAAAGCATTTCCACAGTGTTGGTTGGATAGATTAAGATATGAATTTGAACAAGAATGTGATATTTCGAATATGATAGAAATAGAAACAGGGGATAAAGTGAATGTTTTTGTTATGAAAGTGAAAGATTACTATTGTTTGTTATTACGTAATAAGTCAAAGGAACCAAATATCATTTACTTTTGGAATTTCTTTTTAGATTTGGATAATGACTTTGTTTGGAAGGATGTATTTTTATTTAAATTAAAGCAAATTCGTAATAATAAAGTTAAACAATTTAATTTCAAGATGATTCATAGGTTTATTGCCTCAAAAGAAAACTTATATAAATGGCAAATTGTTAATAATAATTTATGCAACTCTTGTGGACAAGTTGACTCAACTTTTCATTTTATGCTATATTGCAAGGATATCTGTGACTTTGTTTTGGAAAATAATATGTAATTTGATATTTAATCTATTCCAAATAGAAATACAAATAGACCAGAAGAAAATAGTTGTAGGTAAGGATATTGGAAACAAGAAATATTCACTTCTGAATGTTATTTTAAATTATGCGCAATATGCAATTTATAAATGTTACGTTAAGAAGATTGTTAATGGTTCTGTTTATTACCCACATACTTTGTTTTTTGAATTCAAGTCGTTGCTAAGATTATTTTTAAGATATGAATGTGTTAGCAAAGAAAATAACACTAAGCTGGAAGAATTGTTGAATGTACTCTAATCTTTAGCCTATGTTATGCTCCACTCAATCATTGAATTATTAATGTACCAATGTATTACTATTATGGAAATAAAAACCTCACTTGTATGGGCGGTCAAAAGGGCCAAAATTAACATTCACACAAACAAACAAAGATGCATACAAACAAACAAAGAAGCATACAAACAAAGGTCAGAGCAAAAAAGACAAAGTACCCAGAAGAAAGGACCAATTAACAAAAAATCAAACAAAGGTCAGAGCAAAATAGACAAAGTACAGGCCAGAAGAAACAGATGGCGTTTTGGTTTATATACGGTAAGCAAATAGACATCAGACACGAAAAGGAGAAAGGATAAACTCAAACAGACATCACATCATCGTACGAACTGACCTTCAAAGGACAACAGAGGGCGTTTTGGTTTACGGTAAGCAAATAGACATCAGGCCACTGATCTCTACCCAATTAGATCAGTGCATCAGGCACGAAAACGAGAAAGGATAAACTCAAACAGACATCACATCATCGTACGAACTGACCCTCAAAGGACAACAGAGGGCGTTTTGGTTTACGGTAAGCAAATAGACATCAGGCACGAAAAGGAGAAAGGATCAACTCAAACAGACATCACATCATCGTACGAACTGAACCTCAAAGGACAACAGAGGGCGTTTTAGTTTACGGTAAGCAAATAGACATCAGGCACGAAAAGGAGAAAGGATAAACTCAAACAGACATCACATCATCGTACGAACTGACCCTCAAAGGACAACAGAGGGCGTTTTGTTTTACGGTAAGCAAATAGACATCAGGCACGAAAAGGAGAAAGGATAAACTCAAACAGACATCACATCATCGTACGAACTGACCCTCAAAGGACAACAGAGGGCTCAGGCTCGCAAGTACTAACAGCTGCGTATGTATTTCATTCAAAGACCGTCAGCTAATTGATACTGCCACAAGAGTTACAAATACCTCTTCTACTTTAATTGATTTGATATTTGTATCAGACAAGGAACTTTACAATGAATGGGGAATATTTGAAACTAGCATAAGTGATCATTATTTGGTGTATACGGTTCGCGATTTTAGTGCAAAGATCCATAACAAATCCGAATACGCAGAATTTCGCTCGTTTAAAAATCTTGACGAGGAGAAATTTTACAGTGAATTGAGAAGTACTCTTTGGCAGGTCATAAAAGATATAGATAATGTTGATGTTGCGTGGGATATGTGGTTGACTCTATTCAATAATATAATCAACAAGCACATACCAGTATGTAAAAAGCGGATAAGAAAAAAGGCATGTCCATGGATATCTGACGAGATTGTTAAGCTTATGACGGAACGTGATAAAGTTCTCAAAGCTGCTAAAGCTAACAAAAGTGATGATCTTTGGGACACCTACAAATATCTAAAGAATACAGTTATTCATCTCATGAGGAAAAGAAAAAGAGAATATAATGCAGACCAGATCTCGCAAAATCATAACAATAGTAAGCAAATGTGGAGATGTTTGAGAAACCTTGTGCCTAAGTCATTACCTATAACTCCCAATAGCATAAATGTTGATGGTGCTAATGTGTCAGACAATGCAAATATTGCTGAAGCTTTTAATGACTTTTTCATTTCTAATGCTACTAAGATTACAAAGGACCTGCGAAGGAATAAGTCTCAACTGAGAGTAGACGAGGACAATAATATTGGTCCAACTCATTCGCAATTTAATTTGAATTTGATTACTGAGGATTTTGTATTGAAACAGATTGATAATCTGAGTATAGATAAAGCAACTGGTGAAGATCACATCAGCTGTAAACTTTTAAAGATGACGAAGAATGTTATCGCAGAGTCTCTTTGTGATATCATTAACAAATCCCTGTCTACAGGAGTTGTTCCACGTGAATGGAAAAAGGCTCGGGTAGTACCAATATTCAAATCTGGAGATATTTCTTCTTTGAATAATTACCGTCCCATTTCGATATTACCTATCGTGAGTAAAATTATAGAAAGGGCCGTCCACCAACAACTCAGTGAATTCTTGGACGTGAATAAATTATTACACCCTAATCAGTCTGGTTTTAGACCTAAACATTCAACAGCTACTGCCCTTGCAAAACTTGTAAATCAATGGTCGTTGAATATTGATAACAAAGAAATTTCTGGAGTTGCCTTCATAGATCTTCGTAAGGCTTTTGATACTGTTGACCATGAGCTACTTCTACATAAACTAGCTTGTATAGGTTGTAGTAATAGGACTGGTTCAAATCATATTTAGGGGATCGACAACAAGTGACCCAATTCAAAGGAGCCAAGTCGCATCCATCAACCATCAAATTAGGTGTGCCACAAGGTTCAATTCTTGGTCCCCTTTTATTTTCAATATATGTTAATAGTCTACCTGAATGTACTCCTGAAGGTATCATAGATATGTATGCTGACGATACGACACTTACCGTCAGTGCAAATGATGCAACTGTTGTGGAAGAAAAATTAACTGTTGCGTTAAACAGAGTCATGGCATGGATTAAGGAAAATCGTCTTGTTCTTAACACTGAAAAAACTTGTGTCATGTTAATAGGCTCTCCTGCTAATCTCAAGAAAATTGAATCTTTCACCATTTCATTAAACGGCAATTTGATCAAAAGAGTTCAATTCACCAAATGCTTAGGACTTTTGATAGATGAAGAATTGAAATGGTCTAAACAAATCGAAAACGTAAGTAAACTTACCCAGAAAAACATTAGCATGATAAAGAGAGCAAAGAGTTTTTTGCCTCAAAAATCCTTAAAGTTACTTTATAACAGTCTAGTGTTGCCACGATTAGATTACTGCTCTGTTGTATGGTCGAACCGATTTCATTCTCATACAACTAAGCTGCAAAAAATTCAAAAGAGGGCCGCAAGAATAATATTGAACAAGACATATGACACACCGTCGGCTGATTTGTTCACAAGTCTTAAATGGATGACACTAGACAAGCGGTTTGAGTTAAGTCGCGTTATGATGATATATAAATGCGTTCATAACTTAGCACCCTCTTACCTTCAGGTAGGCTTAATCAATCCTAATGATGTACATGAGCATCATACAAGGCAAATAGACAGTGGATGTTTACGTGTGCCTAGATTTCACACTGATTGTTATAAGTGTAGCCCAATTGTTTCTTCCATATTTGAATGGAATAAGCTAGATAATTCGTTGAGAACGGCTTCCTCTGTCAATTCATTTAAGAGATTGTTTAAACAAAGTTGTAATTTGTGAATGGCTCAGCCGTACATACACTACGTGCATGTTCTGTAATATTTACATGTCTTATTCACATAATTGCGACTTAATTAATATTTTCCTATTGACATTACTGCTTACTAGGTTAATGATATATGTTAATTTTGCAAACGAGTATTATTTTTGTAACTGTTCTGTATAAATGTTATAAACGATGTAAATATGTTCATTCAGGGCCCCATGGAAGACCACTACTTGCTGGTGAATGGGCTACCCTGTCAAAAGATCAGAAATAAATAAATAAATAAATAAATACTGGGCCAGAAGGGATTAGACCACACAGCGAGGTCACTGACAGGTGGCTATCTCTTTAACTCAGCTCTCAACTAACATAAGAAAAAGAGGATGGGGGACCAAAAGGCACCGATTTGGGAAGTTTTCTATATAGAGGGACAGTGGCGTACGCAGGATTTTTTCAAAGGGGGGGGGGGGGGGGTTGGTAAAAAAATACACATATTAATACACACATAACAAAAACTCAAGGGGGGGTTAACCCCCCAAACACCCCCCCCCCCCCCCCTGCGTACGCGCCTGTAGAGGGAGCAAGTAGCTACAACATTACAAGTAGGACAGTACCGGGGGCTTTAATCAATGATTATCCATCCAATTGCATAGACCACTTTGCCCAATTAAGACTGGGGCCAAAATGCCCTGTTGATTAATCATTATCGCTTCGTCTTCGATTATCTTTTTTTATTGTGATTGTCAGTCACTCGTTTTTGTTTTGTTTTGTTTTGTTGTTGTTTTTTTGTTTTTTTGCATGCCTGGTTACACACGATATTCGATGCTGCGCATGCTACATAGTCTACAGCTGTTCCCGCCTCGACCATATTGAATATTCAAGAGAATCTAGACTTTCCCCGACCCTGCGTAATGAATATTCATGAAATAATAGGAAGGGTGGAGGGAGGGTATTACTGGTAATAATAATAGGGGGTCCTTGGAGGGAGGCAAATGACCCCCCCCCCCCCAAAAAAAAAAAAAAAAAAAAAAAAGCTGGCGGTCGTCAGCTAGCTGGCGGTCGTCAGCGTGGCCTGCGGCCGATAGCGTTAGCCCCAAAGCCATGTCCAATTTTTAAACTACATTCAAGAGTCCCTTATTGCCAGGTTAAAGATAAACTTTAGTACTGGTAATGCGATTGCATTGTGAAAGAAAAGGTGTGAAAGGACCAGAAACAGTTCATCATGGAGCATGTAAGCATTGGTGTGCACTGCAAGGTTCTGGAGTCATCAAAATCATAATAAATTTGACCGAGTCTTGGTAAAGTAACAAACACTCACATAGAAAGCTATATATATATGGGACAACACACATGGTGTCGGGGATGGTACTACCTTGGTTTCCTTGTCTTTCTATGCTCACTACTCAGCCAGTATACATTTTCTTCCAAAATTGTTTGGCACATGTCATGTATTTGTAATCTTGAACATTCAGTGTAAGTTTCGTTTGATTCTGTGAGAATTAATTTCTTTTTTTTTTACCAGTACTGGAGTTTATCTTTAAACAAGTTTTTTACATTTTCAGTTCTACTTTCTTCCTTTTATTACTCTGTACACTCCGACCATGCTATCCTTTTCCAGTCTGTAAACAACTTTACAACATGAATTCAATGATGGGCAGGGTTTTACTTCTCATATGAAAGCGCCCAAACTTCACGAGGTGAAACAAAGGGTCTTTCAAATTCAAGTCTATTCAAGCCCAATATGGGCTAACAACTGGCCTGCATACCCGAGCAGAATCATTTGATGCTCAACAAAGACACACAGCCTTGGGTAAAGAGGTCCATTTTATTTTTTTAAATTTAGTTATATTTTTCCATTGACAGTATACTATTAAATATCAGGAATATTGGATGCTCTGTTTCAAATACAGTCCAGATTGCCGAGCAATGAATTATCTCCTGCTTCTTGTCCAAAAAACATATCTAACTGGTTTTTAAAACGGTATCATTTTTACTTTCCATCTCCCAACATTATTTTGAACTGTCTTGAACTTAAGTTGTTTTCCTTCCTTGAAATGACACTACAGCCAGTCTATTCTGTTCATGTAGGCGTATTGAAAGAGCTTGTCCTCCATGCAGACAAGGAGAAAGAGCCATATTAAGTACCTTTAGGGACAATACATCAAAATAATGCGGTCATTGTTGCAATGTCAGGAATGCTATTTCTACCTCTTTGGAAATCTTCGCAATAACAAAAGTATCCACTCAATGAAGGGAGTGCCCGTTCTTTTCTTCAATTCATCAATTGATGCCATGTTAGAAAGAGCTGAGTAGTTTGTTACGTAAATATTCAAATATAGCCGATGCGAGCTATTAAAAAAAACTGAATCGAATAGCCTGCATCTTTAATATGAATAACAATGAGCAGTGCCTAAATACAGCTGCACTGCAATTCTAAGCTAGCTTCAACGAAATTTTACTTTCAATGGCATGTTAGTTTGAATGCACCTGTTTCAAAACATAAAAATCATTAAATCAGCATCAGAAAGTGTTAACAACTAAAAGCGAACCAGGTAATCGCAGTGAGGCAAAGTGGTCTCGTGGATAAGCAACTGCTTAGTAAGTGGATTAAGGTATCGGGTTCGATCCCCAGCTAGTGTATTTTGTTTTAAAGCCCAAAAGGGCCTATGGTGAGAGGGGGAGCAGCTGAGTGTAGGAAAAAAACTGTTAGGGAGCCCCTTTGGGGGGTATTTCTTTTTTTTTTTTTGGGGGGGGGGGGGTATTTTTTTTTTTTTTTTTTTTTCAAAAGCACAGTGTTAAAAACTAAAAGTGAACCAGGTAATCGCAGTGAGGCAAAGTGGTCTCGTGGATAAGCAACCGCTTAGTAAGTGGATTAAGGTATCGGGTTCGATCCCCAGCTAGTGTATTTTGTTTTAAAGCCCAAAAGGGCCTATGGTGAGAGGGGGAGCAGCTGAGTGTAGGAAAAAAACTGTTAGGGAGCCCCTTTGGGGGGTATTTTTTTTTTTTTTGGGGGGGGGGGTATTTTTTTTTCTTTCTTTTTTTTCAAAAGCACAGTGTTAAAAACTAAAAGTGAACCAGGTAATCGCAGTGAGGCAAAGTGGTCTCGTGGATAAGCAACCGCTTAGTAAGTGGATTAAGGTATCGGGTTCGATCCCCAGCTAGTGTATTTTGTTTTAAAGCCCAAAAGGGCCTATGGTGAGAGGGGGAGCAGCTGAGTGTAGGAAAAAAACTGTTAGGGAGCCCCTTTGGGGTATTTTTTTTTTTTGGGGGGGGGGGTATTTTTTTTTCTTTTTTTTTCTTCAAAAGCACAGTGTTAAAAACTAAAAGTGAACCAGGTAATCGCAGTGAGGCAAAGTGGTCTCGTGGATAAGCAACCGCCTAGTAAGTGGAAGGTATCGGGTTCGATCCCCAGCTAGTGTATTTTGTTTTAAAGCCCAAAAGGGCCTATGGTGAGGGGGGAGCAGCTGAGTATAGGAAAAACTGTTAGGGAGCCCCTTTGGGGGGGTCTTTTTTTGGGGGGGGGGTCTTTTTTTTTTTTTCTAGCTGGCGGTCGTCAGCTAGCTGGCGGTCGTCAGCTAGCTGGCGGTCGTCAGCTAGCTGGCGGTCGTCAGCTAGCTGGCGGTCGTCAGCTAGCTGGCGGTCGTCAGCTAGCTGGCGGTCGTCAGCTAGCTGGCGGTCGTCAGCTAGCTGGCGGTCGTCAGCTAGCTGGCGGTCGTCAGCTAGCTGGCGGTCGTCAGCTAGCTGGCGGTCGTCAGCTAGCTGGCGGTCGTCAGCTAGCTGGCGGTCGTCAGCTAGCTGGCGGTCGTCAGCTAGCTGGCGGTCGTCAGCGTGGCCTGCGGCCGATAGCGTTAGCCCCAAAGCCATGTCCAATTTTTAAACTACATTCAAGAGTCCCTTATTGCCAGGTTAAAGATAAACTTTAGTACTGGTAATGCGATTGCATTGTGAAAGAAAAGGTGTGAAAGGACCAGAAACAGTTCATCATGGAGCATGTAAGCATTGGTGTGCACTGCAAGGTTCTGGAGTCATCAAAATCATAATAAATTTGACCGAGTCTTGGTAAAGTAACAAACACTCACATAGAAAGCTATATATATATGGGACAACACACATGGTGTCGGGGATGGTACTACCTTGGTTTCCTTGTCTTTCTATGCTCACTACTCAGCCAGTATACATTTTCTTCCAAAATTGTTTGGCACATGTCATGTATTTGTAATCTTGAACATTCAGTGTAAGTTTCGTTTGATTCTGTGAGAATTAATTTCTTTTTTTTTTACCAGTACTGGAGTTTATCTTTAAACAAGTTTTTTACATTTTCAGTTCTACTTTCTTCCTTTTATTACTCTGTACACTCCGACCATGCTATCCTTTTCCAGTCTGTAAACAACTTTACAACATGAATTCAATGATGGGCAGGGTTTTACTTCTCATATGAAAGCGCCCAAACTTCACGAGGTGAAACAAAGGGTCTTTCAAATTCAAGTCTATTCAAGCCCAATATGGGCTAACAACTGGCCTGCATACCCGAGCAGAATCATTTGATGCTCAACAAAGACACACAGCCTTGGGTAAAGAGGTCCATTTTATTTTTTTAAATTTAGTTATATTTTTCCATTGACAGTATACTATTAAATATCAGGAATATTGGATGCTCTGTTTCAAATACAGTCCAGATTGCCGAGCAATGAATTATCTCCTGCTTCTTGTCCAAAAAACATATCTAACTGGTTTTTAAAACGGTATCATTTTTACTTTCCATCTCCCAACATTATTTTGAACTGTCTTGAACTTAAGTTGTTTTCCTTCCTTGAAATGACACTACAGCCAGTCTATTCTGTTCATGTAGGCGTATTGAAAGAGCTTGTCCTCCATGCAGACAAGGAGAAAGAGCCATATTAAGTACCTTTAGGGACAATACATCAAAATAATGCGGTCATTGTTGCAATGTCAGGAATGCTATTTCTACCTCTTTGGAAATCTTCGCAATAACAAAAGTATCCACTCAATGAAGGGAGTGCCCGTTCTTTTCTTCAATTCATCAATTGATGCCATGTTAGAAAGAGCTGAGTAGTTTGTTACGTAAATATTCAAATATAGCCGATGCGAGCTATTAAAAAAAACTGAATCGAATAGCCTGCATCTTTAATATGAATAACAATGAGCAGTGCCTAAATACAGCTGCACTGCAATTCTAAGCTAGCTTCAACGAAATTTTACTTTCAATGGCATGTTAGTTTGAATGCACCTGTTTCAAAACATAAAAATCATTAAATCAGCATCAGAAAGTGTTAACAACTAAAAGCGAACCAGGTAATCGCAGTGAGGCAAAGTGGTCTCGTGGATAAGCAACTGCTTAGTAAGTGGATTAAGGTATCGGGTTCGATCCCCAGCTAGTGTATTTTGTTTTAAAGCCCAAAAGGGCCTATGGTGAGAGGGGGAGCAGCTGAGTGTAGGAAAAAAACTGTTAGGGAGCCCCTTTGGGGGGTATTTCTTTTTTTTTTTTGGGGGGGGGGGGGGTATTTTTTTTTTTTTTTTTTTTTTCAAAAGCACAGTGTTAAAAACTAAAAGTGAACCAGGTAATCGCAGTGAGGCAAAGTGGTCTCGTGGATAAGCAACCGCTTAGTAAGTGGATTAAGGTATCGGGTTCGATCCCCAGCTAGTGTATTTTGTTTTAAAGCCCAAAAGGGCCTATGGTGAGAGGGGGAGCAGCTGAGTGTAGGAAAAAAACTGTTAGGGAGCCCCTTTGGGGGGTATTTTTTTTTTTTTTGGGGGGGGGGGGTATTTTTTTTTCTTTCTTTTTTTTCAAAAGCACAGTGTTAAAAACTAAAAGTGAACCAGGTAATCGCAGTGAGGCAAAGTGGTCTCGTGGATAAGCAACCGCTTAGTAAGTGGATTAAGGTATCGGGTTCGATCCCCAGCTAGTGTATTTTGTTTTAAAGCCCAAAAGGGCCTATGGTGAGAGGGGGAGCAGCTGAGTGTAGGAAAAAAACTGTTAGGGAGCCCCTTTGGGGTATTTTTTTTTTTGGGGGGGGGGGTATTTTTTTTTCTTTTTTTTTCTTCAAAAGCACAGTGTTAAAAACTAAAAGTGAACCAGGTAATCGCAGTGAGGCAAAGTGGTCTCGTGGATAAGCAACCGCCTAGTAAGTGGAAGGTATCGGGTTCGATCCCCAGCTAGTGTATTTTGTTTTAAAGCCCAAAAGGGCCTATGGTGAGGGGGGAGCAGCTGAGTATAGGAAAAACTGTTAGGGAGCCCCTTTGGGGGGGTCTTTTTTTGGGGGGGGGGTCTTTTTTTTTTTTTCTAGCTGGCGGTCGTCAGCTAGCTGGCGGTCGTCAGCTAGCTGGCGGTCGTCAGCTAGCTGGCGGTCGTCAGCTAGCTGGCGGTCGTCAGCTAGCTGGCGGTCGTCAGCTAGCTGGCGGTCGTCAGCTAGCTGGCGGTCGTCAGCTAGCTGGCGGTCGTCAGCTAGCTGGCGGTCGTCAGCTAGCTGGCGGTCGTCAGCTAGCTGGCGGTCGTCAGCTAGCTGGCGGTCGTCAGCTAGCTGGCGGTCGTCAGCTAGCTGGCGGTCGTCAGCTAGCTGGCGGTCGTCAGCTAGCTGGCGGTCGTCAGCTAGCTGGCGGTCGTCAGCTAGCTGGCGGTCGTCAGCGTGGCCTGCGGCCGATAGCGTTAGCCCCAAAGCCATGTCCAATTTTTAAACTACATTCAAGAGTCCCTTATTGCCAGGTTAAAGATAAACTTTAGTACTGGTAATGCGATTGCATTGTGAAAGAAAAGGTGTGAAAGGACCAGAAACAGTTCATCATGGAGCATGTAAGCATTGGTGTGCACTGCAAGGTTCTGGAGTCATCAAAATCATAATAAATTTGACCGAGTCTTGGTAAAGTAACAAACACTCACATAGAAAGCTATATATATATGGGACAACACACATGGTGTCGGGGATGGTACTACCTTGGTTTCCTTGTCTTTCTATGCTCACTACTCAGCCAGTATACATTTTCTTCCAAAATTGTTTGGCACATGTCATGTATTTGTAATCTTGAACATTCAGTGTAAGTTTCGTTTGATTCTGTGAGAATTAATTTCTTTTTTTTTTACCAGTACTGGAGTTTATCTTTAAACAAGTTTTTTACATTTTCAGTTCTACTTTCTTCCTTTTATTACTCTGTACACTCCGACCATGCTATCCTTTTCCAGTCTGTAAACAACTTTACAACATGAATTCAATGATGGGCAGGGTTTTACTTCTCATATGAAAGCGCCCAAACTTCACGAGGTGAAACAAAGGGTCTTTCAAATTCAAGTCTATTCAAGCCCAATATGGGCTAACAACTGGCCTGCATACCCGAGCAGAATCATTTGATGCTCAACAAAGACACACAGCCTTGGGTAAAGAGGTCCATTTTATTTTTTTAAATTTAGTTATATTTTTCCATTGACAGTATACTATTAAATATCAGGAATATTGGATGCTCTGTTTCAAATACAGTCCAGATTGCCGAGCAATGAATTATCTCCTGCTTCTTGTCCAAAAAACATATCTAACTGGTTTTTAAAACGGTATCATTTTTACTTTCCATCTCCCAACATTATTTTGAACTGTCTTGAACTTAAGTTGTTTTCCTTCCTTGAAATGACACTACAGCCAGTCTATTCTGTTCATGTAGGCGTATTGAAAGAGCTTGTCCTCCATGCAGACAAGGAGAAAGAGCCATATTAAGTACCTTTAGGGACAATACATCAAAATAATGCGGTCATTGTTGCAATGTCAGGAATGCTATTTCTACCTCTTTGGAAATCTTCGCAATAACAAAAGTATCCACTCAATGAAGGGAGTGCCCGTTCTTTTCTTCAATTCATCAATTGATGCCATGTTAGAAAGAGCTGAGTAGTTTGTTACGTAAATATTCAAATATAGCCGATGCGAGCTATTAAAAAAAACTGAATCGAATAGCCTGCATCTTTAATATGAATAACAATGAGCAGTGCCTAAATACAGCTGCACTGCAATTCTAAGCTAGCTTCAACGAAATTTTACTTTCAATGGCATGTTAGTTTGAATGCACCTGTTTCAAAACATAAAAATCATTAAATCAGCATCAGAAAGTGTTAACAACTAAAAGCGAACCAGGTAATCGCAGTGAGGCAAAGTGGTCTCGTGGATAAGCAACTGCTTAGTAAGTGGATTAAGGTATCGGGTTCGATCCCCAGCTAGTGTATTTTGTTTTAAAGCCCAAAAGGGCCTATGGTGAGAGGGGGAGCAGCTGAGTGTAGGAAAAAAACTGTTAGGGAGCCCCTTTGGGGGGTATTTCTTCTTTTTTTTTGGGGGGGGGGGGTATTTTTTTTTTTTTTTTTTTTTTCAAAAGCACAGTGTTAAAAACTAAAAGTGAACCAGGTAATCGCAGTGAGGCAAAGTGGTCTCGTGGATAAGCAACCGCTTAGTAAGTGGATTAAGGTATCGGGTTCGATCCCCAGCTAGTGTATTTTGTTTTAAAGCCCAAAAGGGCCTATGGTGAGAGGGGGAGCAGCTGAGTGTAGGAAAAAAACTGTTAGGGAGCCCCTTTGGGGGGTATTTTTTTTTTTTTGGGGGGGGGGTATTTTTTTTTCTTTCTTTTTTTTCAAAAGCACAGTGTTAAAAACTAAAAGTGAACCAGGTAATCGCAGTGAGGCAAAGTGGTCTCGTGGATAAGCAACCGCTTAGTAAGTGGATTAAGGTATCGGGTTCGATCCCCAGCTAGTGTATTTTGTTTTAAAGCCCAAAAGGGCCTATGGTGAGAGGGGGAGCAGCTGAGTGTAGGAAAAAAACTGTTAGGGAGCCCCTTTGGGGTATTTTTTTTTTTGGGGGGGGGGTATTTTTTTTTCTTTTTTTTTCTTCAAAAGCACAGTGTTAAAAACTAAAAGTGAACCAGGTAATCGCAGTGAGGCAAAGTGGTCTCGTGGATAAGCAACCGCTTAGTAAGTGGATTAAGGTATCGGGTTCGATCCCCAGCTAGTGTATTTTGTTTTAAAGCCCAAAAGGGCCTATGGTGAGAGGGGGAGCAGCTGAGTGTAGGAAAAAAACTGTTAGGGAGCCCCTTTGGGGTATTTTTTTTTTTTTGGGGGGGGGGTATTTTTTTTTCTTTTTTTTTCTTCAAAAGCACAGTGTTAAAAACTAAAAGTGAACCAGGTAATCGCAGTGAGGCAAAGTGGTCTCGTGGATAAGCAACCGCCTAGTAAGTGGAAGGTATCGGGTTCGATCCCCAGCTAGTGTATTTTGTTTTAAAGCCCAAAAGGGCCTATGGTGAGGGGGGAGCAGCTGAGTATAGGAAAAACTGTTAGGGAGCCCCTTTGGGGGGGTCTTTTTTTTGGGGGGGTCTTTTTTTTTTTTCTAGCTGGCGGTCGTCAGCTAGCTGGCGGTCGTCAGCTAGCTGGCGGTCGTCAGCTAGCTGGCGGTCGTCAGCTAGCTGGCGGTCGTCAGCTAGCTGGCGGTCGTCAGCTAGCTGGCGGTCGTCAGCTAGCTGGCGGTCGTCAGCTAGCTGGCGGTCGTCAGCTAGCTGGCGGTCGTCAGCTAGCTGGCGGTCGTCAGCTAGCTGGCGGTCGTCAGCTAGCTGGCGGTCGTCAGCTAGCTGGCGGTCGTCAGCTAGCTGGCGGTCGTCAGCTAGCTGGCGGTCGTCAGCGTGGCCTGCGGCCGATAGCGTTAGCCCCAAAGCCATGTCCAATTTTTAAACTACATTCAAGAGTCCCTTATTGCCAGGTTAAAGATAAACTTTAGTACTGGTAATGCGATTGCATTGTGAAAGAAAAGGTGTGAAAGGACCAGAAACAGTTCATCATGGAGCATGTAAGCATTGGTGTGCACTGCAAGGTTCTGGAGTCATCAAAATCATAATAAATTTGACCGAGTCTTGGTAAAGTAACAAACACTCACATAGAAAGCTATATATATATGGGACAACACACATGGTGTCGGGGATGGTACTACCTTGGTTTCCTTGTCTTTCTATGCTCACTACTCAGCCAGTATACATTTTCTTCCAAAATTGTTTGGCACATGTCATGTATTTGTAATCTTGAACATTCAGTGTAAGTTTCGTTTGATTCTGTGAGAATTAATTTCTTTTTTTTTTACCAGTACTGGAGTTTATCTTTAAACAAGTTTTTTACATTTTCAGTTCTACTTTCTTCCTTTTATTACTCTGTACACTCCGACCATGCTATCCTTTTCCAGTCTGTAAACAACTTTACAACATGAATTCAATGATGGGCAGGGTTTTACTTCTCATATGAAAGCGCCCAAACTTCACGAGGTGAAACAAAGGGTCTTTCAAATTCAAGTCTATTCAAGCCCAATATGGGCTAACAACTGGCCTGCATACCCGAGCAGAATCATTTGATGCTCAACAAAGACACACAGCCTTGGGTAAAGAGGTCCATTTTATTTTTTTAAATTTAGTTATATTTTTCCATTGACAGTATACTATTAAATATCAGGAATATTGGATGCTCTGTTTCAAATACAGTCCAGATTGCCGAGCAATGAATTATCTCCTGCTTCTTGTCCAAAAAACATATCTAACTGGTTTTTAAAACGGTATCATTTTTACTTTCCATCTCCCAACATTATTTTGAACTGTCTTGAACTTAAGTTGTTTTCCTTCCTTGAAATGACACTACAGCCAGTCTATTCTGTTCATGTAGGCGTATTGAAAGAGCTTGTCCTCCATGCAGACAAGGAGAAAGAGCCATATTAAGTACCTTTAGGGACAATACATCAAAATAATGCGGTCATTGTTGCAATGTCAGGAATGCTATTTCTACCTCTTTGGAAATCTTCGCAATAACAAAAGTATCCACTCAATGAAGGGAGTGCCCGTTCTTTTCTTCAATTCATCAATTGATGCCATGTTAGAAAGAGCTGAGTAGTTTGTTACGTAAATATTCAAATATAGCCGATGCGAGCTATTAAAAAAAACTGAATCGAATAGCCTGCATCTTTAATATGAATAACAATGAGCAGTGCCTAAATACAGCTGCACTGCAATTCTAAGCTAGCTTCAACGAAATTTTACTTTCAATGGCATGTTAGTTTGAATGCACCTGTTTCAAAACATAAAAATCATTAAATCAGCATCAGAAAGTGTTAACAACTAAAAGCGAACCAGGTAATCGCAGTGAGGCAAAGTGGTCTCGTGGATAAGCAACTGCTTAGTAAGTGGATTAAGGTATCGGGTTCGATCCCCAGCTAGTGTATTTTGTTTTAAAGCCCAAAAGGGCCTATGGTGAGAGGGGGAGCAGCTGAGTGTAGGAAAAAAACTGTTAGGGAGCCCCTTTGGGGGGTATTTCTTTTTTTTTTTTTTTTGGGGGGGGGTATTTTTTTATTATTTTTTTTTTCAAAAGCACAGTGTTAAAAACTAAAAGTGAACCAGGTAATCGCAGTGAGGCAAAGTGGTCTCGTGGATAAGCAACCGCTTAGTAAGTGGATTAAGGTATCGGGTTCGATCCCCAGCTAGTGTATTTTGTTTTAAAGCCCAAAAGGGCCTATGGTGAGAGGGGGAGCAGCTGAGTGTAGGAAAAAAACTGTTAGGGAGCCCCTTTGGGGGGTATTTTTTTTTTTTTTGGGGGGGGGGTATTTTTTTTTCTTTCTTTTTTTTCAAAAGCACAGTGTTAAAAACTAAAAGTGAACCAGGTAATCGCAGTGAGGCAAAGTGGTCTCGTGGATAAGCAACCGCTTAGTAAGTGGATTAAGGTATCGGGTTCGATCCCCAGCTAGTGTATTTTGTTTTAAAGCCCAAAAGGGCCTATGGTGAGAGGGGGAGCAGCTGAGTGTAGGAAAAAAACTGTTAGGGAGCCCCTTTGGGGTATTTTTTTTTTTTTGGGGGGGGGTATTTTTTTTTCTTTTTTTTTCTTCAAAAGCACAGTGTTAAAAACTAAAAGTGAACCAGGTAATCGCAGTGAGGCAAAGTGGTCTCGTGGATAAGCAACCGCCTAGTAAGTGGAAGGTATCGGGTTCGATCCCCAGCTAGTGTATTTTGTTTTAAAGCCCAAAAGGGCCTATGGTGAGGGGGGAGCAGCTGAGTATAGGAAAAACTGTTAGGGAGCCCCTTTGGGGGGGTCTTTTTTTGGGGGGGTCTTTTTTTTTTTTCTAGCTGGCGGTCGTCAGCTAGCTGGCGGTCGTCAGCTAGCTGGCGGTCGTCAGCTAGCTGGCGGTCGTCAGCTAGCTGGCGGTCGTCAGCTAGCTGGCGGTCGTCAGCTAGCTGGCGGTCGTCAGCTAGCTGGCGGTCGTCAGCTAGCTGGCGGTCGTCAGCTAGCTGGCGGTCGTCAGCTAGCTGGCGGTCGTCAGCTAGCTGGCGGTCGTCAGCTAGCTGGCGGTCGTCAGCTAGCTGGCGGTCGTCAGCGTGGCCTGCGGCCGATAGCGTTAGCCCCAAAGCCATGTCCAATTTTTAAACTACATTCAAGAGTCCCTTATTGCCAGGTTAAAGATAAACTTTAGTACTGGTAATGCGATTGCATTGTGAAAGAAAAGGTGTGAAAGGACCAGAAACAGTTCATCATGGAGCATGTAAGCATTGGTGTGCACTGCAAGGTTCTGGAGTCATCAAAATCATAATAAATTTGACCGAGTCTTGGTAAAGTAACAAACACTCACATAGAAAGCTATATATATATGGGACAACACACATGGTGTCGGGGATGGTACTACCTTGGTTTCCTTGTCTTTCTATGCTCACTACTCAGCCAGTATACATTTTCTTCCAAAATTGTTTGGCACATGTCATGTATTTGTAATCTTGAACATTCAGTGTAAGTTTCGTTTGATTCTGTGAGAATTAATTTCTTTTTTTTTTACCAGTACTGGAGTTTATCTTTAAACAAGTTTTTTACATTTTCAGTTCTACTTTCTTCCTTTTATTACTCTGTACACTCCGACCATGCTATCCTTTTCCAGTCTGTAAACAACTTTACAACATGAATTCAATGATGGGCAGGGTTTTACTTCTCATATGAAAGCGCCCAAACTTCACGAGGTGAAACAAAGGGTCTTTCAAATTCAAGTCTATTCAAGCCCAATATGGGCTAACAACTGGCCTGCATACCCGAGCAGAATCATTTGATGCTCAACAAAGACACACAGCCTTGGGTAAAGAGGTCCATTTTATTTTTTTTAATTTAGTTATATTTTTCCATTGACAGTATACTATTAAATATCAGGAATATTGGATGCTCTGTTTCAAATACAGTCCAGATTGCCGAGCAATGAATTATCTCCTGCTTCTTGTCCAAAAAACATATCTAACTGGTTTTTAAAACGGTATCATTTTTACTTTCCATCTCCCAACATTATTTTGAACTGTCTTGAACTTAAGTTGTTTTCCTTCCTTGAAATGACACTACAGCCAGTCTATTCTGTTCATGTAGGCGTATTGAAAGAGCTTGTCCTCCATGCAGACAAGGAGAAAGAGCCATATTAAGTACCTTTAGGGACAATACATCAAAATAATGCGGTCATTGTTGCAATGTCAGGAATGCTATTTCTACCTCTTTGGAAATCTTCGCAATAACAAAAGTATCCACTCAATGAAGGGAGTGCCCGTTCTTTTCTTCAATTCATCAATTGATGCCATGTTAGAAAGAGCTGAGTAGTTTGTTACGTAAATATTCAAATATAGCCGATGCGAGCTATTAAAAAAAACTGAATCGAATAGCCTGCATCTTTAATATGAATAACAATGAGCAGTGCCTAAATACAGCTGCACTGCAATTCTAAGCTAGCTTCAACGAAATTTTACTTTCAATGGCATGTTAGTTTGAATGCACCTGTTTCAAAACATAAAAATCATTAAATCAGCATCAGAAAGTGTTAACAACTAAAAGCGAACCAGGTAATCGCAGTGAGGCAAAGTGGTCTCGTGGATAAGCAACTGCTTAGTAAGTGGATTAAGGTATCGGGTTCGATCCCCAGCTAGTGTATTTTGTTTTAAAGCCCAAAAGGGCCTATGGTGAGAGGGGGAGCAGCTGAGTGTAGGAAAAAAACTGTTAGGGAGCCCCTTTGGGGGGTATTTTTTTTTTTTTTTTTGGGGGGGGGTATTTTTTTTTTTTTTTTTTTTTCAAAAGCACAGTGTTAAAAACTAAAAGTGAACCAGGTAATCGCAGTGAGGCAAAGTGGTCTCGTGGATAAGCAACCGCTTAGTAAGTGGATTAAGGTATCGGGTTCGATCCCCAGCTAGTGTATTTTGTTTTAAAGCCCAAAAGGGCCTATGGTGAGAGGGGGAGCAGCTGAGTGTAGGAAAAAAACTGTTAGGGAGCCCCTTTGGGGGGTATTTTTTTTTTTTTTTGGGGGGGGGGTATTTTTTTTTCTTTCTTTTTTTTCAAAAGCACAGTGTTAAAAACTAAAAGTGAACCAGGTAATCGCAGTGAGGCAAAGTGGTCTCGTGGATAAGCAACCGCTTAGTAAGTGGATTAAGGTATCGGGTTCGATCCCCAGCTAGTGTATTTTGTTTTAAAGCCCAAAAGGGCCTATGGTGAGAGGGGGAGCAGCTGAGTGTAGGAAAAAAACTGTTAGGGAGCCCCTTTGGGGTATTTTTTTTTTTGGGGGGGGGGTATTTTTTTTTCTTTTTTTTCTTCAAAAGCACAGTGTTAAAAACTAAAAGTGAACCAGGTAATCGCAGTGAGGCAAAGTGGTCTCGTGGATAAGCAACCGCCTAGTAAGTGGAAGGTATCGGGTTCGATCCCCAGCTAGTGTATTTTGTTTTAAAGCCCAAAAGGGCCTATGGTGAGGGGGGAGCAGCTGAGTATAGGAAAAACTGTTAGGGAGCCCCTTTGGGGGGGTTTTTTTTTGGGGGGGGGTCTTTTTTTTTTTTCTAGCTGGCGGTCGTCAGCTAGCTGGCGGTCGTCAGCTAGCTGGCGGTCGTCAGCTAGCTGGCGGTCGTCAGCTAGCTGGCGGTCGTCAGCGTTAGCCCCAAAGCCATGTCCAATTTTTAAACTACATTCAAGAGTCCCTTATTGCCAGGTTAAAGATAAACTTTAGTACTGGTAATGCGATTGCATTGTGAAAGAAAAGGTGTGAAAGGACCAGAAACAGTTCATCATGGAGCATGTAAGCATTGGTGTGCACTGCAAGGTTCTGGAGTCATCAAAATCATAATAAATTTGACCGAGTCTTGGTAAAGTAACAAACACTCACATAGAAAGCTATATATATATATGGGACAACACACATGGTGTCGGGGATGGTACTACCTTGGTTTCCTTGTCTTTCTATGCTCACTACTCAGCCAGTATACATTTTCTTCCAAAATTGTTTGGCACATGTCATGTATTTGTAATCTTGAACATTCAGTGTAAGTTTCGTTTGATTCTGTGAGAATTAATTTCTTTTTTTTTTACCAGTACTGGAGTTTATCTTTAAACAAGTTTTTTACATTTTCAGTTCTACTTTCTTCCTTTTATTACTCTGTACACTCCGACCATGCTATCCTTTTCCAGTCTGTAAACAACTTTACAACATGAATTCAATGATGGGCAGGGTTTTACTTCTCATATGAAAGCGCCCAAACTTCACGAGGTGAAACAAAGGGTCTTTCAAATTCAAGTCTATTCAAGCCCAATATGGGCTAACAACTGGCCTGCATACCCGAGCAGAATCATTTGATGCTCAACAAAGACACACAGCCTTGGGTAAAGAGGTCCATTTTATTTTTTTAAATTTAGTTATATTTTTCCATTGACAGTATACTATTAAATATCAGGAATATTGGATGCTCTGTTTCAAATACAGTCCAGATTGCCGAGCAATGAATTATCTCCTGCTTCTTGTCCAAAAAACATATCTAACTGGTTTTTAAAACGGTATCATTTTTACTTTCCATCTCCCAACATTATTTTGAACTGTCTTGAACTTAAGTTGTTTTCCTTCCTTGAAATGACACTACAGCCAGTCTATTCTGTTCATGTAGGCGTATTGAAAGAGCTTGTCCTCCATGCAGACAAGGAGAAAGAGCCATATTAAGTACCTTTAGGGACAATACATCAAAATAATGCGGTCATTGTTGCAATGTCAGGAATGCTATTTCTACCTCTTTGGAAATCTTCGCAATAACAAAAGTATCCACTCAATGAAGGGAGTGCCCGTTCTTTTCTTCAATTCATCAATTGATGCCATGTTAGAAAGAGCTGAGTAGTTTGTTACGTAAATATTCAAATATAGCCGATGCGAGCTATTAAAAAAAACTGAATCGAATAGCCTGCATCTTTAATATGAATAACAATGAGCAGTGCCTAAATACAGCTGCACTGCAATTCTAAGCTAGCTTCAACGAAATTTTACTTTCAATGGCATGTTAGTTTGAATGCACCTGTTTCAAAACATAAAAATCATTAAATCAGCATCAGAAAGTGTTAACAACTAAAAGCGAACCAGGTAATCGCAGTGAGGCAAAGTGGTCTCGTGGATAAGCAACTGCTTAGTAAGTGGATTAAGGTATCGGGTTCGATCCCCAGCTAGTGTATTTTGTTTTAAAGCCCAAAAGGGCCTATGGTGAGAGGGGGAGCAGCTGAGTGTAGGAAAAAAACTGTTAGGGAGCCCCTTTGGGGGGTATTTCTTTTTTTTTTTTGGGGGGGGGGGTATTTTTTTTTTTTTTTTTTTTTCAAAAGCACAGTGTTAAAAACTAAAAGTGAACCAGGTAATCGCAGTGAGGCAAAGTGGTCTCGTGGATAAGCAACCGCTTAGTAAGTGGATTAAGGTATCGGGTTCGATCCCCAGCTAGTGTATTTTGTTTTAAAGCCCAAAAGGGCCTATGGTGAGAGGGGGAGCAGCTGAGTGTAGGAAAAAAACTGTTAGGGAGCCCCTTTGGGGGGTATTTTTTTTTTTTTGGGGGGGGGGTATTTTTTTTTTCTTTCTTTTTTTTCAAAAGCACAGTGTTAAAAACTAAAAGTGAACCAGGTAATCGCAGTGAGGCAAAGTGGTCTCGTGGATAAGCAACCGCTTAGTAAGTGGATTAAGGTATCGGGTTCGATCCCCAGCTAGTGTATTTTGTTTTAAAGCCCAAAAGGGCCTATGGTGAGAGGGGGAGCAGCTGAGTGTAGGAAAAAAACTGTTAGGGAGCCCCTTTGGGGTATTTTTTTTTTTTGGGGGGGGGGGTATTTTTTTTTCTTTTTTTTTTCTTCAAAAGCACAGTGTTAAAAACTAAAAGTGAACCAGGTAATCGCAGTGAGGCAAAGTGGTCTCGTGGATAAGCAACCGCCTAGTAAGTGGAAGGTATCGGGTTCGATCCCCAGCTAGTGTATTTTGTTTTAAAGCCCAAAAGGGCCTATGGTGAGGGGGGAGCAGCTGAGTATAGGAAAAACTGTTAGGGAGCCCCTTTGGGGGGGTCTTTTTTTGGGGGGGGGGTCTTTTTTTTTTCTTTCTAGCTGGCGGTCGTCAGCTAGCTGGCGGTCGTCAGCTAGCTGGCGGTCGTCAGCTAGCTGGCGGTCGTCAGCTAGCTGGGTCGTCAGCTAGCTGGCGGTCGTCAGCTAGCTGGCGGTCTGGCGGTCGTCAGCTAGCTGGCGGTCGTCAGCTAGCTGGCGGTCGTCAGCGTGGCCTGCGGCCGATAGCGTTAGCCCCAAAGCCATGTCCAATTTTTAAACTACATTCAAGAGTCCCTTATTGCCAGGTTAAAGATAAACTTTAGTACTGGTAATGCGATTGCATTGTGAAAGAAAAGGTGTGAAAGGACCAGAAACAGTTCATCATGGAGCATGTAAGCATTGGTGTGCACTGCAAGGTTCTGGAGTCATCAAAATCATAATAAATTTGACCGAGTCTTGGTAAAGTAACAAACACTCACATAGAAAGCTATATATATATGGGACAACACACATGGTGTCGGGGATGGTACTACCTTGGTTTCCTTGTCTTTCTATGCTCACTACTCAGCCAGTATACATTTTCTTCCAAAATTGTTTGGCACATGTCATGTATTTGTAATCTTGAACATTCAGTGTAAGTTTCGTTTGATTCTGTGAGAATTAATTTCTTTTTTTTTTACCAGTACTGGAGTTTATCTTTAAACAAGTTTTTTACATTTTCAGTTCTACTTTCTTCCTTTTATTACTCTGTACACTCCGACCATGCTATCCTTTTCCAGTCTGTAAACAACTTTACAACATGAATTCAATGATGGGCAGGGTTTTACTTCTCATATGAAAGCGCCCAAACTTCACGAGGTGAAACAAAGGGTCTTTCAAATTCAAGTCTATTCAAGCCCAATATGGGCTAACAACTGGCCTGCATACCCGAGCAGAATCATTTGATGCTCAACAAAGACACACAGCCTTGGGTAAAGAGGTCCATTTTATTTTTTTAAATTTAGTTATATTTTTCCATTGACAGTATACTATTAAATATCAGGAATATTGGATGCTCTGTTTCAAATACAGTCCAGATTGCCGAGCAATGAATTATCTCCTGCTTCTTGTCCAAAAAACATATCTAACTGGTTTTTAAAACGGTATCATTTTTACTTTCCATCTCCCAACATTATTTTGAACTGTCTTGAACTTAAGTTGTTTTCCTTCCTTGAAATGACACTACAGCCAGTCTATTCTGTTCATGTAGGCGTATTGAAAGAGCTTGTCCTCCATGCAGACAAGGAGAAAGAGCCATATTAAGTACCTTTAGGGACAATACATCAAAATAATGCGGTCATTGTTGCAATGTCAGGAATGCTATTTCTACCTCTTTGGAAATCTTCGCAATAACAAAAGTATCCACTCAATGAAGGGAGTGCCCGTTCTTTTCTTCAATTCATCAATTGATGCCATGTTAGAAAGAGCTGAGTAGTTTGTTACGTAAATATTCAAATATAGCCGATGCGAGCTATTAAAAAAAACTGAATCGAATAGCCTGCATCTTTAATATGAATAACAATGAGCAGTGCCTAAATACAGCTGCACTGCAATTCTAAGCTAGCTTCAACGAAATTTTACTTTCAATGGCATGTTAGTTTGAATGCACCTGTTTCAAAACATAAAAATCATTAAATCAGCATCAGAAAGTGTTAACAACTAAAAGCGAACCAGGTAATCGCAGTGAGGCAAAGTGGTCTCGTGGATAAGCAACTGCTTAGTAAGTGGATTAAGGTATCGGGTTCGATCCCCAGCTAGTGTATTTTGTTTTAAAGCCCAAAAGGGCCTATGGTGAGAGGGGGAGCAGCTGAGTGTAGGAAAAAAACTGTTAGGGAGCCCCTTTGGGGGGTATTTCTTTTTTTTTTTTGGGGGGGGGGGGGTATTTTTTTTTTTTTTTTTTTTTCAAAAGCACAGTGTTAAAAACTAAAAGTGAACCAGGTAATCGCAGTGAGGCAAAGTGGTCTCGTGGATAAGCAACCGCTTAGTAAGTGGATTAAGGTATCGGGTTCGATCCCCAGCTAGTGTATTTTGTTTTAAAGCCCAAAAGGGCCTATGGTGAGAGGGGGAGCAGCTGAGTGTAGGAAAAAAACTGTTAGGGAGCCCCTTTGGGGGGTATTTTTTTTTTTTTGGGGGGGGGGTATTTTTTTTTCTTTCTTTTTTTTCAAAAGCACAGTGTTAAAAACTAAAAGTGAACCAGGTAATCGCAGTGAGGCAAAGTGGTCTCGTGGATAAGCAACCGCTTAGTAAGTGGATTAAGGTATCGGGTTCGATCCCCAGCTAGTGTATTTTGTTTTAAAGCCCAAAAGGGCCTATGGTGAGAGGGGGAGCAGCTGAGTGTAGGAAAAAAACTGTTAGGGAGCCCCTTTGGGGTATTTTTTTTTTTTTTGGGGGGGGTATTTTTTTTTCTTTTTTTTTCTTCAAAAGCACAGTGTTAAAAACTAAAAGTGAACCAGGTAATCGCAGTGAGGCAAAGTGGTCTCGTGGATAAGCAACCGCCTAGTAAGTGGAAGGTATCGGGTTCGATCCCCAGCTAGTGTATTTTGTTTTAAAGCCCAAAAGGGCCTATGGTGAGGGGGGAGCAGCTGAGTATAGGAAAAACTGTTAGGGAGCCCCTTTGGGGGGGTCTTTTTTTGGGGGGGGGGTCTTTTTTTTTTCTTTCTAGCTGGCGGTCGTCAGCTAGCTGGCGGTCGTCAGCTAGCTGGCGGTCGTCAGCTAGCTGGCGGTCGTCAGCTAGCTGGGTCGTCAGCTAGCTGGCGGTCGTCAGCTAGCTGGCGGTCTGGCGGTCGTCAGCTAGCTGGCGGTCGTCAGCTAGCTGGCGGTCGTCAGCGTGGCCTGCGGCCGATAGCGTTAGCCCCAAAGCCATGTCCAATTTTTAAACTACATTCAAGAGTCCCTTATTGCCAGGTTAAAGATAAACTTTAGTACTGGTAATGCGATTGCATTGTGAAAGAAAAGGTGTGAAAGGACCAGAAACAGTTCATCATGGAGCATGTAAGCATTGGTGTGCACTGCAAGGTTCTGGAGTCATCAAAATCATAATAAATTTGACCGAGTCTTGGTAAAGTAACAAACACTCACATAGAAAGCTATATATATATGGGACAACACACATGGTGTCGGGGATGGTACTACCTTGGTTTCCTTGTCTTTCTATGCTCACTACTCAGCCAGTATACATTTTCTTCCAAAATTGTTTGGCACATGTCATGTATTTGTAATCTTGAACATTCAGTGTAAGTTTCGTTTGATTCTGTGAGAATTAATTTCTTTTTTTTTTACCAGTACTGGAGTTTATCTTTAAACAAGTTTTTTACATTTTCAGTTCTACTTTCTTCCTTTTATTACTCTGTACACTCCGACCATGCTATCCTTTTCCAGTCTGTAAACAACTTTACAACATGAATTCAATGATGGGCAGGGTTTTACTTCTCATATGAAAGCGCCCAAACTTCACGAGGTGAAACAAAGGGTCTTTCAAATTCAAGTCTATTCAAGCCCAATATGGGCTAACAACTGGCCTGCATACCCGAGCAGAATCATTTGATGCTCAACAAAGACACACAGCCTTGGGTAAAGAGGTCCATTTTATTTTTTTAAATTTAGTTATATTTTTCCATTGACAGTATACTATTAAATATCAGGAATATTGGATGCTCTGTTTCAAATACAGTCCAGATTGCCGAGCAATGAATTATCTCCTGCTTCTTGTCCAAAAAACATATCTAACTGGTTTTTAAAACGGTATCATTTTTACTTTCCATCTCCCAACATTATTTTGAACTGTCTTGAACTTAAGTTGTTTTCCTTCCTTGAAATGACACTACAGCCAGTCTATTCTGTTCATGTAGGCGTATTGAAAGAGCTTGTCCTCCATGCAGACAAGGAGAAAGAGCCATATTAAGTACCTTTAGGGACAATACATCAAAATAATGCGGTCATTGTTGCAATGTCAGGAATGCTATTTCTACCTCTTTGGAAATCTTCGCAATAACAAAAGTATCCACTCAATGAAGGGAGTGCCCGTTCTTTTCTTCAATTCATCAATTGATGCCATGTTAGAAAGAGCTGAGTAGTTTGTTACGTAAATATTCAAATATAGCCGATGCGAGCTATTAAAAAAAACTGAATCGAATAGCCTGCATCTTTAATATGAATAACAATGAGCAGTGCCTAAATACAGCTGCACTGCAATTCTAAGCTAGCTTCAACGAAATTTTACTTTCAATGGCATGTTAGTTTGAATGCACCTGTTTCAAAACATAAAAATCATTAAATCAGCATCAGAAAGTGTTAACAACTAAAAGCGAACCAGGTAATCGCAGTGAGGCAAAGTGGTCTCGTGGATAAGCAACTGCTTAGTAAGTGGATTAAGGTATCGGGTTCGATCCCCAGCTAGTGTATTTTGTTTTAAAGCCCAAAAGGGCCTATGGTGAGAGGGGGAGCAGCTGAGTGTAGGAAAAAAACTGTTAGGGAGCCCCTTTGGGGGGTATTTCTTTTTTTTTTTTTGGGGGGGGGGGGTATTTTTTTTTTTTTTTTTTTTCAAAAGCACAGTGTTAAAAACTAAAAGTGAACCAGGTAATCGCAGTGAGGCAAAGTGGTCTCGTGGATAAGCAACCGCTTAGTAAGTGGATTAAGGTATCGGGTTCGATCCCCAGCTAGTGTATTTTGTTTTAAAGCCCAAAAGGGCCTATGGTGAGAGGGGGAGCAGCTGAGTGTAGGAAAAAAACTGTTAGGGAGCCCCTTTGGGGGGTATTTTTTTTTTTTTTTGGGGGGGGGGTATTTTTTTTTCTTTCTTTTTTTTCAAAAGCACAGTGTTAAAAACTAAAAGTGAACCAGGTAATCGCAGTGAGGCAAAGTGGTCTCGTGGATAAGCAACCGCTTAGTAAGTGGATTAAGGTATCGGGTTCGATCCCCAGCTAGTGTATTTTGTTTTAAAGCCCAAAAGGGCCTATGGTGAGGGGGGAGCAGCTGAGTATAGGAAAAACTGTTAGGGAGCCCCTTTGGGGGGGTCTTTTTTTTGGGGGGGGGTCTTTTTTTTTTTTCTAGCTGGCGGTCGTCAGCTAGCTGGCGGTCGTCAGCTAGCTGGCGGTCGTCAGCTAGCTGGCGGTCGTCAGCTAGCTGGCGGTCGTCAGCTAGCTGGCGGTCGTCAGCTAGCTGGCGGTCGTCAGCTAGCTGGCGGTCGTCAGCTAGCTGGCGGTCGTCAGCTAGCTGGCGGTCGTCAGCTAGCTGGCGGTCGTCAGCTAGCTGGCGGTCGTCAGCTAGCTGGCGGTCGTCAGCTAGCTGGCGGTCGTCAGCTAGCTGGCGGTCGTCAGCTAGCTGGCGGTCGTCAGCTAGCTGGCGGTCGTCAGCGTGGCCTGCGGCCGATAGCGTTAGCCCCAAAGCCATGTCCAATTTTTAAACTACATTCAAGAGTCCCTTATTGCCAGGTTAAAGATAAACTTTAGTACTGGTAATGCGATTGCATTGTGAAAGAAAAGGTGTGAAAGGACCAGAAACAGTTCATCATGGAGCATGTAAGCATTGGTGTGCACTGCAAGGTTCTGGAGTCATCAAAATCATAATAAATTTGACCGAGTCTTGGTAAAGTAACAAACACTCACATAGAAAGCTATATATATATGGGACAACACACATGGTGTCGGGGATGGTACTACCTTGGTTTCCTTGTCTTTCTATGCTCACTACTCAGCCAGTATACATTTTCTTCCAAAATTGTTTGGCACATGTCATGTATTTGTAATCTTGAACATTCAGTGTAAGTTTCGTTTGATTCTGTGAGAATTAATTTCTTTTTTTTTTACCAGTACTGGAGTTTATCTTTAAACAAGTTTTTTACATTTTCAGTTCTACTTTCTTCCTTTTATTACTCTGTACACTCCGACCATGCTATCCTTTTCCAGTCTGTAAACAACTTTACAACATGAATTCAATGATGGGCAGGGTTTTACTTCTCATATGAAAGCGCCCAAACTTCACGAGGTGAAACAAAGGGTCTTTCAAATTCAAGTCTATTCAAGCCCAATATGGGCTAACAACTGGCCTGCATACCCGAGCAGAATCATTTGATGCTCAACAAAGACACACAGCCTTGGGTAAAGAGGTCCATTTTATTTTTTTAAATTTAGTTATATTTTTCCATTGACAGTATACTATTAAATATCAGGAATATTGGATGCTCTGTTTCAAATACAGTCCAGATTGCCGAGCAATGAATTATCTCCTGCTTCTTGTCCAAAAAACATATCTAACTGGTTTTTAAAACGGTATCATTTTTACTTTCCATCTCCCAACATTATTTTGAACTGTCTTGAACTTAAGTTGTTTTCCTTCCTTGAAATGACACTACAGCCAGTCTATTCTGTTCATGTAGGCGTATTGAAAGAGCTTGTCCTCCATGCAGACAAGGAGAAAGAGCCATATTAAGTACCTTTAGGGACAATACATCAAAATAATGCGGTCATTGTTGCAATGTCAGGAATGCTATTTCTACCTCTTTGGAAATCTTCGCAATAACAAAAGTATCCACTCAATGAAGGGAGTGCCCGTTCTTTTCTTCAATTCATCAATTGATGCCATGTTAGAAAGAGCTGAGTAGTTTGTTACGTAAATATTCAAATATAGCCGATGCGAGCTATTAAAAAAAACTGAATCGAATAGCCTGCATCTTTAATATGAATAACAATGAGCAGTGCCTAAATACAGCTGCACTGCAATTCTAAGCTAGCTTCAACGAAATTTTACTTTCAATGGCATGTTAGTTTGAATGCACCTGTTTCAAAACATAAAAATCATTAAATCAGCATCAGAAAGTGTTAACAACTAAAAGCGAACCAGGTAATCGCAGTGAGGCAAAGTGGTCTCGTGGATAAGCAACTGCTTAGTAAGTGGATTAAGGTATCGGGTTCGATCCCCAGCTAGTGTATTTTGTTTTAAAGCCCAAAAGGGCCTATGGTGAGAGGGGGAGCAGCTGAGTGTAGGAAAAAAACTGTTAGGGAGCCCCTTTGGGGGGTATTTCTTTTTTTTTTTTTTGGGGGGGGGGGGTATTTTTTTTTTTTTTTTTTTTTCAAAAGCACAGTGTTAAAAACTAAAAGTGAACCAGGTAATCGCAGTGAGGCAAAGTGGTCTCGTGGATAAGCAACCGCTTAGTAAGTGGATTAAGGTATCGGGTTCGATCCCCAGCTAGTGTATTTTGTTTTAAAGCCCAAAAGGGCCTATGGTGAGAGGGGGAGCAGCTGAGTGTAGGAAAAAAACTGTTAGGGAGCCCCTTTGGGGGGTATTTTTTTTTTTTTTGGGGGGGGGGTATTTTTTTTTCTTTCTTTTTTTTCAAAAGCACAGTGTTAAAAACTAAAAGTGAACCAGGTAATCGCAGTGAGGCAAAGTGGTCTCGTGGATAAGCAACCGCTTAGTAAGTGGATTAAGGTATCGGGTTCGATCCCCAGCTAGTGTATTTTGTTTTAAAGCCCAAAAGGGCCTATGGTGAGAGGGGGAGCAGCTGAGTGTAGGAAAAAAACTGTTAGGGAGCCCCTTTGGGGTATTTTTTTTTTTTGGGGGGGGGGGTATTTTTTTTTCTTTTTTTTTCTTCAAAAGCACAGTGTTAAAAACTAAAAGTGAACCAGGTAATCGCAGTGAGGCAAAGTGGTCTCGTGGATAAGCAACCGCCTAGTAAGTGGAAGGTATCGGGTTCGATCCCCAGCTAGTGTATTTTGTTTTAAAGCCCAAAAGGGCCTATGGTGAGGGGGGAGCAGCTGAGTATAGGAAAAACTGTTAGGGAGCCCCTTTGGGGGGGTCTTTTTTTGGGGGGGGGTCTTTTTTTTTTTTCTAGCTGGCGGTCGTCAGCTAGCTGGCGGTCGTCAGCTAGCTGGCGGTCGTCAGCTAGCTGGCGGTCGTCAGCTAGCTGGCGGTCGTCAGCTAGCTGGCGGTCGTCAGCTAGCTGGCGGTCGTCAGCTAGCTGGCGGTCGTCAGCTAGCTGGCGGTCGTCAGCTAGCTGGCGGTCGTCAGCTAGCTGGCGGTCGTCAGCGTGGCCTGCGGCCGATAGCGTTAGCCCCAAAGCCATGTCCAATTTTTAAACTACATTCAAGAGTCCCTTATTGCCAGGTTAAAGATAAACTTTAGTACTGGTAATGCGATTGCATTGTGAAAGAAAAGGTGTGAAAGGACCAGAAACAGTTCATCATGGAGCATGTAAGCATTGGTGTGCACTGCAAGGTTCTGGAGTCATCAAAATCATAATAAATTTGACCGAGTCTTGGTAAAGTAACAAACACTCACATAGAAAGCTATATATATATGGGACAACACACATGGTGTCGGGGATGGTACTACCTTGGTTTCCTTGTCTTTCTATGCTCACTACTCAGCCAGTATACATTTTCTTCCAAAATTGTTTGGCACATGTCATGTATTTGTAATCTTGAACATTCAGTGTAAGTTTCGTTTGATTCTGTGAGAATTAATTTCTTTTTTTTTTACCAGTACTGGAGTTTATCTTTAAACAAGTTTTTTACATTTTCAGTTCTACTTTCTTCCTTTTATTACTCTGTACACTCCGACCATGCTATCCTTTTCCAGTCTGTAAACAACTTTACAACATGAATTCAATGATGGGCAGGGTTTTACTTCTCATATGAAAGCGCCCAAACTTCACGAGGTGAAACAAAGGGTCTTTCAAATTCAAGTCTATTCAAGCCCAATATGGGCTAACAACTGGCCTGCATACCCGAGCAGAATCATTTGATGCTCAACAAAGACACACAGCCTTGGGTAAAGAGGTCCATTTTATTTTTTTAAATTTAGTTATATTTTTCCATTGACAGTATACTATTAAATATCAGGAATATTGGATGCTCTGTTTCAAATACAGTCCAGATTGCCGAGCAATGAATTATCTCCTGCTTCTTGTCCAAAAAACATATCTAACTGGTTTTTAAAACGGTATCATTTTTACTTTCCATCTCCCAACATTATTTTGAACTGTCTTGAACTTAAGTTGTTTTCCTTCCTTGAAATGACACTACAGCCAGTCTATTCTGTTCATGTAGGCGTATTGAAAGAGCTTGTCCTCCATGCAGACAAGGAGGAAAGAGCCATATTAAGTACCTTTAGGGACAATACATCAAAATAATGCGGTCATTGTTGCAATGTCAGGAATGCTATTTCTACCTCTTTGGAAATCTTCGCAATAACAAAAGTATCCACTCAATGAAGGGAGTGCCCGTTCTTTTCTTCAATTCATCAATTGATGCCATGTTAGAAAGAGCTGAGTAGTTTGTTACGTAAATATTCAAATATAGCCGATGCGAGCTATTAAAAAAAACTGAATCGAATAGCCTGCATCTTTAATATGAATAACAATGAGCAGTGCCTAAATACAGCTGCACTGCAATTCTAAGCTAGCTTCAACGAAATTTTACTTTCAATGGCATGTTAGTTTGAATGCACCTGTTTCAAAACATAAAAATCATTAAATCAGCATCAGAAAGTGTTAACAACTAAAAGCGAACCAGGTAATCGCAGTGAGGCAAAGTGGTCTCGTGGATAAGCAACTGCTTAGTAAGTGGATTAAGGTATCGGGTTCGATCCCCAGCTAGTGTATTTTGTTTTAAAGCCCAAAAGGGCCTATGGTGAGAGGGGGAGCAGCTGAGTGTAGGAAAAAAACTGTTAGGGAGCCCCTTTGGGGGGTATTTCTTTTTTTTTTTTGGGGGGGGGGGGGTATTTTTTTTTTTTTTTTTTTTTCAAAAGCACAGTGTTAAAAACTAAAAGTGAACCAGGTAATCGCAGTGAGGCAAAGTGGTCTCGTGGATAAGCAACCGCTTAGTAAGTGGATTAAGGTATCGGGTTCGATCCCCAGCTAGTGTATTTTGTTTTAAAGCCCAAAAGGGCCTATGGTGAGAGGGGGAGCAGCTGAGTGTAGGAAAAAAACTGTTAGGGAGCCCCTTTGGGGGGTATTTTTTTTTTTTTTGGGGGGGGGGGGGTATTTTTTTTTCTTTCTTTTTTTTCAAAAGCACAGTGTTAAAAACTAAAAGTGAACCAGGTAATCGCAGTGAGGCAAAGTGGTCTCGTGGATAAGCAACCGCTTAGTAAGTGGATTAAGGTATCGGGTTCGATCCCCAGCTAGTGTATTTTGTTTTAAAGCCCAAAAGGGCCTATGGTGAGAGGGGGAGCAGCTGAGTGTAGGAAAAAAACTGTTAGGGAGCCCCTTTGGGGTATTTTTTTTTTTTGGGGGGGGGGTATTTTTTTTTCTTTTTTTTTCTTCAAAAGCACAGTGTTAAAAACTAAAAGTGAACCAGGTAATCGCAGTGAGGCAAAGTGGTCTCGTGGATAAGCAACCGCCTAGTAAGTGGAAGGTATCGGGTTCGATCCCCAGCTAGTGTATTTTGTTTTAAAGCCCAAAAGGGCCTATGGTGAGGGGGGAGCAGCTGAGTATAGGAAAAACTGTTAGGGAGCCCCTTTGGGGGGGTCTTTTTTTTGGGGGGGGGTCTTTTTTTTTTTTTCTAGCTGGCGGTCGTCAGCTAGCTGGCGGTCGTCAGCTAGCTGGCGGTCGTCAGCTAGCTGGCGGTCGTCAGCTAGCTGGCGGTCGTCAGCTAGCTGGCGGTCGTCAGCTAGCTGGCGGTCGTCAGCTAGCTGGCGGTCGTCAGCTAGCTGGCGGTCGTCAGCTAGCTGGCGGTCGTCAGCGTGGCCTGCGGCCGATAGCGTTAGCCCCAAAGCCATGTCCAATTTTTAAACTACATTCAAGAGTCCCTTATTGCCAGGTTAAAGATAAACTTTAGTACTGGTAATGCGATTGCATTGTGAAAGAAAAGGTGTGAAAGGACCAGAAACAGTTCATCATGGAGCATGTAAGCATTGGTGTGCACTGCAAGGTTCTGGAGTCATCAAAATCATAATAAATTTGACCGAGTCTTGGTAAAGTAACAAACACTCACATAGAAAGCTATATATATATGGGACAACACACATGGTGTCGGGGATGGTACTACCTTGGTTTCCTTGTCTTTCTATGCTCACTACTCAGCCAGTATACATTTTCTTCCAAAATTGTTTGGCACATGTCATGTATTTGTAATCTTGAACATTCAGTGTAAGTTTCGTTTGATTCTGTGAGAATTAATTTCTTTTTTTTTTACCAGTACTGGAGTTTATCTTTAAACAAGTTTTTTACATTTTCAGTTCTACTTTCTTCCTTTTATTACTCTGTACACTCCGACCATGCTATCCTTTTCCAGTCTGTAAACAACTTTACAACATGAATTCAATGATGGGCAGGGTTTTACTTCTCATATGAAAGCGCCCAAACTTCACGAGGTGAAACAAAGGGTCTTTCAAATTCAAGTCTATTCAAGCCCAATATGGGCTAACAACTGGCCTGCATACCCGAGCAGAATCATTTGATGCTCAACAAAGACACACAGCCTTGGGTAAAGAGGTCCATTTTATTTTTTTAAATTTAGTTATATTTTTCCATTGACAGTATACTATTAAATATCAGGAATATTGGATGCTCTGTTTCAAATACAGTCCAGATTGCCGAGCAATGAATTATCTCCTGCTTCTTGTCCAAAAAACATATCTAACTGGTTTTTAAAACGGTATCATTTTTACTTTCCATCTCCCAACATTATTTTGAACTGTCTTGAACTTAAGTTGTTTTCCTTCCTTGAAATGACACTACAGCCAGTCTATTCTGTTCATGTAGGCGTATTGAAAGAGCTTGTCCTCCATGCAGACAAGGAGAAAGAGCCATATTAAGTACCTTTAGGGACAATACATCAAAATAATGCGGTCATTGTTGCAATGTCAGGAATGCTATTTCTACCTCTTTGGAAATCTTCGCAATAACAAAAGTATCCACTCAATGAAGGGAGTGCCCGTTCTTTTCTTCAATTCATCAATTGATGCCATGTTAGAAAGAGCTGAGTAGTTTGTTACGTAAATATTCAAATATAGCCGATGCGAGCTATTAAAAAAAACTGAATCGAATAGCCTGCATCTTTAATATGAATAACAATGAGCAGTGCCTAAATACAGCTGCACTGCAATTCTAAGCTAGCTTCAACGAAATTTTACTTTCAATGGCATGTTAGTTTGAATGCACCTGTTTCAAAACATAAAAATCATTAAATCAGCATCAGAAAGTGTTAACAACTAAAAGCGAACCAGGTAATCGCAGTGAGGCAAAGTGGTCTCGTGGATAAGCAACTGCTTAGTAAGTGGATTAAGGTATCGGGTTCGATCCCCAGCTAGTGTATTTTGTTTTAAAGCCCAAAAGGGCCTATGGTGAGAGGGGGAGCAGCTGAGTGTAGGAAAAAAACTGTTAGGGAGCCCCTTTGGGGGGTATTTCTTTTTTTTTTTTGGGGGGGGGGGGGTATTTTTTTTTTTTTTTTTTTTTCAAAAGCACAGTGTTAAAAACTAAAAGTGAACCAGGTAATCGCAGTGAGGCAAAGTGGTCTCGTGGATAAGCAACCGCTTAGTAAGTGGATTAAGGTATCGGGTTCGATCCCCAGCTAGTGTATTTTGTTTTAAAGCCCAAAAGGGCCTATGGTGAGAGGGGGAGCAGCTGAGTGTAGGAAAAAAACTGTTAGGGAGCCCCTTTGGGGGGTATTTTTTTTTTTTTTTTGGGGGGGGGTATTTTTTTTTCTTTCTTTTTTTTCAAAAGCACAGTGTTAAAAACTAAAAGTGAACCAGGTAATCGCAGTGAGGCAAAGTGGTCTCGTGGATAAGCAACCGCTTAGTAAGTGGATTAAGGTATCGGGTTCGATCCCCAGCTAGTGTATTTTGTTTTAAAGCCCAAAAGGGCCTATGGTGAGAGGGGGAGCAGCTGAGTGTAGGAAAAAAACTGTTAGGGAGCCCCTTTGGGGTATTTTTTTTTTTTGGGGGGGGGGTATTTTTTTTTCTTTTTTTTTCTTCAAAAGCACAGTGTTAAAAACTAAAAGTGAACCAGGTAATCGCAGTGAGGCAAAGTGGTCTCGTGGATAAGCAACCGCCTAGTAAGTGGAAGGTATCGGGTTCGATCCCCAGCTAGTGTATTTTGTTTTAAAGCCCAAAAGGGCCTATGGTGAGGGGGGAGCAGCTGAGTATAGGAAAAACTGTTAGGGAGCCCCTTTGGGGGGGTCTTTTTTTTGGGGGGGGTCTTTTTTTTTTTTTCTAGCTGGCGGTCGTCAGCTAGCTGGCGGTCGTCAGCTAGCTGGCGGTCGCTAGCTGGCGGTCGTCAGCTAGCTGGCGGTCGTCAGCGTGGCCTGCGGCCGATAGCGTTAGCCCCAAAGCCATGTCCAATTTTTAAACTACATTCAAGAGTCCCTTATTGCCAGGTTAAAGATAAACTTTAGTACTGGTAATGCGATTGCATTGTGAAAGAAAAGGTGTGAAAGGACCAGAAACAGTTCATCATGGAGCATGTAAGCATTGGTGTGCACTGCAAGGTTCTGGAGTCATCAAAATCATAATAAATTTGACCGAGTCTTGGTAAAGTAACAAACACTCACATAGAAAGCTATATATATATGGGACAACACACATGGTGTCGGGGATGGTACTACCTTGGTTTCCTTGTCTTTCTATGCTCACTACTCAGCCAGTATACATTTTCTTCCAAAATTGTTTGGCACATGTCATGTATTTGTAATCTTGAACATTCAGTGTAAGTTTCGTTTGATTCTGTGAGAATTAATTTCTTTTTTTTTTACCAGTACTGGAGTTTATCTTTAAACAAGTTTTTTACATTTTCAGTTCTACTTTCTTCCTTTTATTACTCTGTACACTCCGACCATGCTATCCTTTTCCAGTCTGTAAACAACTTTACAACATGAATTCAATGATGGGCAGGGTTTTACTTCTCATATGAAAGCGCCCAAACTTCACGAGGTGAAACAAAGGGTCTTTCAAATTCAAGTCTATTCAAGCCCAATATGGGCTAACAACTGGCCTGCATACCCGAGCAGAATCATTTGATGCTCAACAAAGACACACAGCCTTGGGTAAAGAGGTCCATTTTATTTTTTTAAATTTAGTTATATTTTTCCATTGACAGTATACTATTAAATATCAGGAATATTGGATGCTCTGTTTCAAATACAGTCCAGATTGCCGAGCAATGAATTATCTCCTGCTTCTTGTCCAAAAAACATATCTAACTGGTTTTTAAAACGGTATCATTTTTACTTTCCATCTCCCAACATTATTTTGAACTGTCTTGAACTTAAGTTGTTTTCCTTCCTTGAAATGACACTACAGCCAGTCTATTCTGTTCATGTAGGCGTATTGAAAGAGCTTGTCCTCCATGCAGACAAGGAGAAAGAGCCATATTAAGTACCTTTAGGGACAATACATCAAAATAATGCGGTCATTGTTGCAATGTCAGGAATGCTATTTCTACCTCTTTGGAAATCTTCGCAATAACAAAAGTATCCACTCAATGAAGGGAGTGCCCGTTCTTTTCTTCAATTCATCAATTGATGCCATGTTAGAAAGAGCTGAGTAGTTTGTTACGTAAATATTCAAATATAGCCGATGCGAGCTATTAAAAAAAACTGAATCGAATAGCCTGCATCTTTAATATGAATAACAATGAGCAGTGCCTAAATACAGCTGCACTGCAATTCTAAGCTAGCTTCAACGAAATTTTACTTTCAATGGCATGTTAGTTTGAATGCACCTGTTTCAAAACATAAAAATCATTAAATCAGCATCAGAAAGTGTTAACAACTAAAAGCGAACCAGGTAATCGCAGTGAGGCAAAGTGGTCTCGTGGATAAGCAACTGCTTAGTAAGTGGATTAAGGTATCGGGTTCGATCCCCAGCTAGTGTATTTTGTTTTAAAGCCAAAAGGGCCTATGGTGAGAGGGGGAGCAGCTGAGTGTAGGAAAAAAACTGTTAGGGAGCCCCTTTGGGGGGTATTTCTTTTTTTTTTTTGGGGGGGGGGGGTATTTTTTTTTTCAAAAGCACAGTGTTAAAAACTAAAAGTGAACCAGGTAATCGCAGTGAGGCAAAGTGGTCTCGTGGATAAGCAACCGCTTAGTAAGTGGATTAAGGTATCGGGTTCGATCCCCAGCTAGTGTATTTTGTTTTAAAGCCCAAAAGGGCCTATGGTGAGAGGGGGAGCAGCTGAGTGTAGGAAAAAAACTGTTAGGGAGCCCCTTTGGGGGGTATTTTTTTTTTTGGGGGGGGGGGGGGTATTTTTTTTCTTTCTTTTTTTTCAAAAGCACAGTGTTAAAAACTAAAAGTGAACCAGGTAATCGCAGTGAGGCAAAGTGGTCTCGTGGATAAGCAACCGCTTAGTAAGTGGATTAAGGTATCGGGTTCGATCCCCAGCTAGTGTATTTTGTTTTAAAGCCCAAAAGGGCCTATGGTGAGAGGGGGAGCAGCTGAGTGTAGGAAAAAAACTGTTAGGGAGCCCCTTTGGGGTATTTTTTTTTTGGGGGGGGGGGGTATTTTTTTTTCTTTTTTTTTCTTCAAAAGCACAGTGTTAAAAACTAAAAGTGAACCAGGTAATCGCAGTGAGGCAAAGTGGTCTCGTGGATAAGCAACCGCCTAGTAAGTGGAAGGTATCGGGTTCGATCCCCAGCTAGTGTATTTTGTTTTAAAGCCCAAAAGGGCCTATGGTGAGGGGGGAGCAGCTGAGTATAGGAAAAACTGTTAGGGAGCCCCTTTGGGGGGGTCTTTTTTTGGGGGGGGGTCTTTTTTTTTTTTTCTAGCTGGCGGTCGTCAGCTAGCTGGCGGTCGTCAGCTAGCTGGCGGTCGTCAGCTAGCTGGCGGTCGTCAGCTAGCTGGCGGTCGTCAGCTAGCTGGCGGTCGTCAGCTAGCTGGCGGTCGTCAGCTAGCTGGCGGTCGTCAGCTAGCTGGCGGTCGTCAGCTAGCTGGCGGTCGTCAGCTAGCTGGCGGTCGTCAGCTAGCTGGCGGTCGTCAGCGTGGCCTGCGGCCGATAGCGTTAGCCCCAAAGCCATGTCCAATTTTTAAACTACATTCAAGAGTCCCTTATTGCCAGGTTAAAGATAAACTTTAGTACTGGTAATGCGATTGCATTGTGAAAGAAAAGGTGTGAAAGGACCAGAAACAGTTCATCATGGAGCATGTAAGCATTGGTGTGCACTGCAAGGTTCTGGAGTCATCAAAATCATAATAAATTTGACCGAGTCTTGGTAAAGTAACAAACACTCACATAGAAAGCTATATATATATGGGACAACACACATGGTGTCGGGGATGGTACTACCTTGGTTTCCTTGTCTTTCTATGCTCACTACTCAGCCAGTATACATTTTCTTCCAAAATTGTTTGGCACATGTCATGTATTTGTAATCTTGAACATTCAGTGTAAGTTTCGTTTGATTCTGTGAGAATTAATTTCTTTTTTTTTTACCAGTACTGGAGTTTATCTTTAAACAAGTTTTTTACATTTTCAGTTCTACTTTCTTCCTTTTATTACTCTGTACACTCCGACCATGCTATCCTTTTCCAGTCTGTAAACAACTTTACAACATGAATTCAATGATGGGCAGGGTTTTACTTCTCATATGAAAGCGCCCAAACTTCACGAGGTGAAACAAAGGGTCTTTCAAATTCAAGTCTATTCAAGCCCAATATGGGCTAACAACTGGCCTGCATACCCGAGCAGAATCATTTGATGCTCAACAAAGACACACAGCCTTGGGTAAAGAGGTCCATTTTATTTTTTTAAATTTAGTTATATTTTTCCATTGACAGTATACTATTAAATATCAGGAATATTGGATGCTCTGTTTCAAATACAGTCCAGATTGCCGAGCAATGAATTATCTCCTGCTTCTTGTCCAAAAAACATATCTAACTGGTTTTTAAAACGGTATCATTTTTACTTTCCATCTCCCAACATTATTTTGAACTGTCTTGAACTTAAGTTGTTTTCCTTCCTTGAAATGACACTACAGCCAGTCTATTCTGTTCATGTAGGCGTATTGAAAGAGCTTGTCCTCCATGCAGACAAGGAGAAAGAGCCATATTAAGTACCTTTAGGGACAATACATCAAAATAATGCGGTCATTGTTGCAATGTCAGGAATGCTATTTCTACCTCTTTGGAAATCTTCGCAATAACAAAAGTATCCACTCAATGAAGGGAGTGCCCGTTCTTTTCTTCAATTCATCAATTGATGCCATGTTAGAAAGAGCTGAGTAGTTTGTTACGTAAATATTCAAATATAGCCGATGCGAGCTATTAAAAAAAACTGAATCGAATAGCCTGCATCTTTAATATGAATAACAATGAGCAGTGCCTAAATACAGCTGCACTGCAATTCTAAGCTAGCTTCAACGAAATTTTACTTTCAATGGCATGTTAGTTTGAATGCACCTGTTTCAAAACATAAAAATCATTAAATCAGCATCAGAAAGTGTTAACAACTAAAAGCGAACCAGGTAATCGCAGTGAGGCAAAGTGGTCTCGTGGATAAGCAACTGCTTAGTAAGTGGATTAAGGTATCGGGTTCGATCCCCAGCTAGTGTATTTTGTTTTAAAGCCCAAAAGGGCCTATGGTGAGAGGGGGAGCAGCTGAGTGTAGGAAAAAAACTGTTAGGGAGCCCCTTTGGGGGGTATTTCTTTTTTTTTTTTTTTGGGGGGGGGTATTTTTTTTTTTTTTTTTTTTTCAAAAGCACAGTGTTAAAAACTAAAAGTGAACCAGGTAATCGCAGTGAGGCAAAGTGGTCTCGTGGATAAGCAACCGCTTAGTAAGTGGATTAAGGTATCGGGTTCGATCCCCAGCTAGTGTATTTTGTTTTAAAGCCCAAAAGGGCCTATGGTGAGAGGGGGAGCAGCTGAGTGTAGGAAAAAAACTGTTAGGGAGCCCCTTTGGGGGGTATTTTTTTTTTTTTGGGGGGGGGGTATTTTTTTTTCTTTCTTTTTTTTCAAAAGCACAGTGTTAAAAACTAAAAGTGAACCAGGTAATCGCAGTGAGGCAAAGTGGTCTCGTGGATAAGCAACCGCTTAGTAAGTGGATTAAGGTATCGGGTTCGATCCCCAGCTAGTGTATTTTGTTTTAAAGCCCAAAAGGGCCTATGGTGAGAGGGGGAGCAGCTGAGTGTAGGAAAAAAACTGTTAGGGAGCCCCTTTGGGGTATTTTTTTTTTGGGGGGGGGGGGGTATTTTTTTTTCTTTTTTTTTCTTCAAAAGCACAGTGTTAAAAACTAAAAGTGAACCAGGTAATCGCAGTGAGGCAAAGTGGTCTCGTGGATAAGCAACTGCTTAGTAAGTGGATTAAGGTATCGGGTTCGATCCCCAGCTAGTGTATTTTGTTTTAAAGCCCAAAAGGGCCTATGGTGAGAGGGGGAGCAGCTGAGTGTAGGAAAAAAACTGTTAGGGAGCCCCTTTGGGGGGTATTTCTTTTTTTTTTGGGGGGGGGGGGTATTTTTTTTTTTTTTTTTTTTCAAAAGCACAGTGTTAAAAACTAAAAGTGAACCAGGTAATCGCAGTGAGGCAAAGTGGTCTCGTGGATAAGCAACCGCTTAGTAAGTGGATTAAGGTATCGGGTTCGATCCCCAGCTAGTGTATTTTGTTTTAAAGCCCAAAAGGGCCTATGGTGAGAGGGGGAGCAGCTGAGTGTAGGAAAAAAACTGTTAGGGAGCCCCTTTGGGGGGTATTTTTTTTTTTTTTGGGGGGGGGGTATTTTTTTTTCTTTCTTTTTTTTCAAAAGCACAGTGTTAAAAACTAAAAGTGAACCAGGTAATCGCAGTGAGGCAAAGTGGTCTCGTGGATAAGCAACCGCTTAGTAAGTGGATTAAGGTATCGGGTTCGATCCCCAGCTAGTGTATTTTGTTTTAAAGCCCAAAAGGGCCTATGGTGAGAGGGGGAGCAGCTGAGTGTAGGAAAAAAACTGTTAGGGAGCCCCTTTGGGGTATTTTTTTTTTTTGGGGGGGGGGGTATTTTTTTTTCTTTTTTTTTCTTCAAAAGCACAGTGTTAAAAACTAAAAGTGAACCAGGTAATCGCAGTGAGGCAAAGTGGTCTCGTGGATAAGCAACCGCCTAGTAAGTGGAAGGTATCGGGTTCGATCCCCAGCTAGTGTATTTTGTTTTAAAGCCCAAAAGGGCCTATGGTGAGGGGGGAGCAGCTGAGTATAGGAAAAACTGTTAGGGAGCCCCTTTGGGGGGGTCTTTTTTTTGGGGGGGTCTTTTTTTTTTTTCTAGCTGGCGGTCGTCAGCTAGCTGGCGGTCGTCAGCTAGCTGGCGGTCGTCAGCTAGCTGGCGGTCGTCAGCTAGCTGGCGGTCGTCAGCTAGCTGGCGGTCGTCAGCTAGCTGGCGGTCGTCAGCTAGCTGGCGGTCGTCAGCTAGCTGGCGGTCGTCAGCTAGCTGGCGGTCGTCAGCGTGGCCTGCGGCCGATAGCGTTAGCCCCAAAGCCATGTCCAATTTTTAAACTACATTCAAGAGTCCCTTATTGCCAGGTTAAAGATAAACTTTAGTACTGGTAATGCGATTGCATTGTGAAAGAAAAGGTGTGAAAGGACCAGAAACAGTTCATCATGGAGCATGTAAGCATTGGTGTGCACTGCAAGGTTCTGGAGTCATCAAAATCATAATAAATTTGACCGAGTCTTGGTAAAGTAACAAACACTCACATAGAAAGCTATATATATATGGGACAACACACATGGTGTCGGGGATGGTACTACCTTGGTTTCCTTGTCTTTCTATGCTCACTACTCAGCCAGTATACATTTTCTTCCAAAATTGTTTGGCACATGTCATGTATTTGTAATCTTGAACATTCAGTGTAAGTTTCGTTTGATTCTGTGAGAATTAATTTCTTTTTTTTTTACCAGTACTGGAGTTTATCTTTAAACAAGTTTTTTACATTTTCAGTTCTACTTTCTTCCTTTTATTACTCTGTACACTCCGACCATGCTATCCTTTTCCAGTCTGTAAACAACTTTACAACATGAATTCAATGATGGGCAGGGTTTTACTTCTCATATGAAAGCGCCCAAACTTCACGAGGTGAAACAAAGGGTCTTTCAAATTCAAGTCTATTCAAGCCCAATATGGGCTAACAACTGGCCTGCATACCCGAGCAGAATCATTTGATGCTCAACAAAGACACACAGCCTTGGGTAAAGAGGTCCATTTTATTTTTTTAAATTTAGTTATATTTTTCCATTGACAGTATACTATTAAATATCAGGAATATTGGATGCTCTGTTTCAAATACAGTCCAGATTGCCGAGCAATGAATTATCTCCTGCTTCTTGTCCAAAAAACATATCTAACTGGTTTTTAAAACGGTATCATTTTTACTTTCCATCTCCCAACATTATTTTGAACTGTCTTGAACTTAAGTTGTTTTCCTTCCTTGAAATGACACTACAGCCAGTCTATTCTGTTCATGTAGGCGTATTGAAAGAGCTTGTCCTCCATGCAGACAAGGAGAAAGAGCCATATTAAGTACCTTTAGGGACAATACATCAAAATAATGCGGTCATTGTTGCAATGTCAGGAATGCTATTTCTACCTCTTTGGAAATCTTCGCAATAACAAAAGTATCCACTCAATGAAGGGAGTGCCCGTTCTTTTCTTCAATTCATCAATTGATGCCATGTTAGAAAGAGCTGAGTAGTTTGTTACGTAAATATTCAAATATAGCCGATGCGAGCTATTAAAAAAAACTGAATCGAATAGCCTGCATCTTTAATATGAATAACAATGAGCAGTGCCTAAATACAGCTGCACTGCAATTCTAAGCTAGCTTCAACGAAATTTTACTTTCAATGGCATGTTAGTTTGAATGCACCTGTTTCAAAACATAAAAATCATTAAATCAGCATCAGAAAGTGTTAACAACTAAAAGCGAACCAGGTAATCGCAGTGAGGCAAAGTGGTCTCGTGGATAAGCAACTGCTTAGTAAGTGGATTAAGGTATCGGGTTCGATCCCCAGCTAGTGTATTTTGTTTTAAAGCCCAAAAGGGCCTATGATGAGAGGGGGAGCAGCTGAGTGTAGGAAAAAAACTGTTAGGGAGCCCCTTTGGGGGGTATTTCTTTTTTTTTTTTGGGGGGGGGGGGGTATTTTTTTTTTTTTTTTTTTTCAAAAGCACAGTGTTAAAAACTAAAAGTGAACCAGGTAATCGCAGTGAGGCAAAGTGGTCTCGTGGATAAGCAACCGCTTAGTAAGTGGATTAAGGTATCGGGTTCGATCCCCAGCTAGTGTATTTTGTTTTAAAGCCCAAAAGGGCCTATGGTGAGAGGGGGAGCAGCTGAGTGTAGGAAAAAAACTGTTAGGGAGCCCCTTTGGGGGGTATTTTTTTTTTTTTTTGGGGGGGGGTATTTTTTTTTCTTTCTTTTTTTTCAAAAGCACAGTGTTAAAAACTAAAAGTGAACCAGGTAATCGCAGTGAGGCAAAGTGGTCTCGTGGATAAGCAACCGCTTAGTAAGTGGATTAAGGTATCGGGTTCGATCCCCAGCTAGTGTATTTTGTTTTAAAGCCAAAAGGGCCTATGGTGAGAGGGGGAGCAGCTGAGTGTAGGAAAAAAACTGTTAGGGAGCCCCTTTGGGGTATTTTTTTTTTTGGGGGGGGGGGTATTTTTTTTTCTTTTTTTTTCTTCAAAAGCACAGTGTTAAAAACTAAAAGTGAACCAGGTAATCGCAGTGAGGCAAAGTGGTCTCGTGGATAAGCAACCGCCTAGTAAGTGGAAGGTATCGGGTTCGATCCCCAGCTAGTGTATTTTGTTTTAAAGCCCAAAAGGGCCTATGGTGAGGGGGGAGCAGCTGAGTATAGGAAAAACTGTTAGGGAGCCCCTTTGGGGGGGTCTTTTTTTTGGGGGGGTCTTTTTTTTTTTTCTAGCTGGCGGTCGTCAGCTAGCTGGCGGTCGTCAGCTAGCTGGCGGTCTAGCTGGCGGTCGTCAGCTAGCTGGCGGTCGTCAGCTAGCTGGCGGTCGTCAGCTAGCTGGCGGTCGTCAGCTAGCTGGCGGTCGTCAGCTAGCTGGCGGTCGTCAGCTAGCTGGCGGTCGTCAGCTAGCTGGCGGTCGTCAGCTAGCTGGCGGTCGTCAGCTAGCTGGCGGTCGTCAGCGTGGCCTGCGGCCGATAGCGTTAGCCCCAAAGCCATGTCCAATTTTTAAACTACATTCAAGAGTCCCTTATTGCCAGGTTAAAGATAAACTTTAGTACTGGTAATGCGATTGCATTGTGAAAGAAAAGGTGTGAAAGGACCAGAAACAGTTCATCATGGAGCATGTAAGCATTGGTGTGCACTGCAAGGTTCTGGAGTCATCAAAATCATAATAAATTTGACCGAGTCTTGGTAAAGTAACAAACACTCACATAGAAAGCTATATATATATGGGACAACACACATGGTGTCGGGGATGGTACTACCTTGGTTTCCTTGTCTTTCTATGCTCACTACTCAGCCAGTATACATTTTCTTCCAAAATTGTTTGGCACATGTCATGTATTTGTAATCTTGAACATTCAGTGTAAGTTTCGTTTGATTCTGTGAGAATTAATTTCTTTTTTTTTTACCAGTACTGGAGTTTATCTTTAAACAAGTTTTTTACATTTTCAGTTCTACTTTCTTCCTTTTATTACTCTGTACACTCCGACCATGCTATCCTTTTCCAGTCTGTAAACAACTTTACAACATGAATTCAATGATGGGCAGGGTTTTACTTCTCATATGAAAGCGCCCAAACTTCACGAGGTGAAACAAAGGGTCTTTCAAATTCAAGTCTATTCAAGCCCAATATGGGCTAACAACTGGCCTGCATACCCGAGCAGAATCATTTGATGCTCAACAAAGACACACAGCCTTGGGTAAAGAGGTCCATTTTATTTTTTTAAATTTAGTTATATTTTTCCATTGACAGTATACTATTAAATATCAGGAATATTGGATGCTCTGTTTCAAATACAGTCCAGATTGCCGAGCAATGAATTATCTCCTGCTTCTTGTCCAAAAAACATATCTAACTGGTTTTTAAAACGGTATCATTTTTACTTTCCATCTCCCAACATTATTTTGAACTGTCTTGAACTTAAGTTGTTTTCCTTCCTTGAAATGACACTACAGCCAGTCTATTCTGTTCATGTAGGCGTATTGAAAGAGCTTGTCCTCCATGCAGACAAGGAGAAAGAGCCATATTAAGTACCTTTAGGGACAATACATCAAAATAATGCGGTCATTGTTGCAATGTCAGGAATGCTATTTCTACCTCTTTGGAAATCTTCGCAATAACAAAAGTATCCACTCAATGAAGGGAGTGCCCGTTCTTTTCTTCAATTCATCAATTGATGCCATGTTAGAAAGAGCTGAGTAGTTTGTTACGTAAATATTCAAATATAGCCGATGCGAGCTATTAAAAAAAAATGAATCGAATAGCCTGCATCTTTAATATGAATAACAATGAGCAGTGCCTAAATACAGCTGCACTGCAATTCTAAGCTAGCTTCAACGAAATTTTACTTTCAATGGCATGTTAGTTTGAATGCACCTGTTTCAAAACATAAAAATCATTAAATCAGCATCAGAAAGTGTTAACAACTAAAAGCGAACCAGGTAATCGCAGTGAGGCAAAGTGGTCTCGTGGATAAGCAACTGCTTAGTAAGTGGATTAAGGTATCGGGTTCGATCCCCAGCTAGTGTATTTTGTTTTAAAGGCCAAAAGGGCCTATGGTGAGAGGGGGAGCAGCTGAGTGTAGGAAAAAAACTGTTAGGGAGCCCCTTTGGGGGGTATTTCTTTTTTTTTTTTGGGGGGGGGGGTATTTTTTTTTTTTTTTTTTTTTCAAAAGCACAGTGTTAAAAACTAAAAGTGAACCAGGTAATCGCAGTGAGGCAAAGTGGTCTCGTGGATAAGCAACCGCTTAGTAAGTGGATTAAGGTATCGGGTTCGATCCCCAGCTAGTGTATTTTGTTTTAAAGCCCAAAAGGGCCTATGGTGAGAGGGGGAGCAGCTGAGTGTAGGAAAAAAACTGTTAGGGAGCCCCTTTGGGGGGTATTTTTTTTTTTTTGGGGGGGGGGGTATTTTTTTTTCTTTCTTTTTTTTCAAAAGCACAGTGTTAAAAACTAAAAGTGAACCAGGTAATCGCAGTGAGGCAAAGTGGTCTCGTGGATAAGCAACCGCTTAGTAAGTGGATTAAGGTATCGGGTTCGATCCCCAGCTAGTGTATTTTGTTTTAAAGCCCAAAAGGGCCTATGGTGAGAGGGGGAGCAGCTGAGTGTAGGAAAAAAACTGTTAGGGAGCCCCTTTGGGGTATTTTTTTTTTTTGGGGGGGGGGGTATTTTTTTTTCTTTTTTTTTCTTCAAAAGCACAGTGTTAAAAACTAAAAGTGAACCAGGTAATCGCAGTGAGGCAAAGTGGTCTCGTGGATAAGCAACCGCCTAGTAAGTGGAAGGTATCGGGTTCGATCCCCAGCTAGTGTATTTTGTTTTAAAGCCCAAAAGGGCCTATGGTGAGGGGGGAGCAGCTGAGTATAGGAAAAACTGTTAGGGAGCCCCTTTGGGGGGGTCTTTTTTTTGGGGGGGTCTTTTTTTTTTTTCTAGCTGGCGGTCGTCAGCTAGCTGGCGGTCGTCAGCGTGGCCTGCGGCCGATAGCGTTAGCCCCAAAGCCATGTCCAATTTTTAAACTACATTCAAGAGTCCCTTATTGCCAGGTTAAAGATAAACTTTAGTACTGGTAATGCGATTGCATTGTGAAAGAAAAGGTGTGAAAGGACCAGAAACAGTTCATCATGGAGCATGTAAGCATTGGTGTGCACTGCAAGGTTCTGGAGTCATCAAAATCATAATAAATTTGACCGAGTCTTGGTAAAGTAACAAACACTCACATAGAAAGCTATATATATATGGGACAACACACATGGTGTCGGGGATGGTACTACCTTGGTTTCCTTGTCTTTCTATGCTCACTACTCAGCCAGTATACATTTTCTTCCAAAATTGTTTGGCACATGTCATGTATTTGTAATCTTGAACATTCAGTGTAAGTTTCGTTTGATTCTGTGAGAATTAATTTCTTTTTTTTTTACCAGTACTGGAGTTTATCTTTAAACAAGTTTTTTACATTTTCAGTTCTACTTTCTTCCTTTTATTACTCTGTACACTCCGACCATGCTATCCTTTTCCAGTCTGTAAACAACTTTACAACATGAATTCAATGATGGGCAGGGTTTTACTTCTCATATGAAAGCGCCCAAACTTCACGAGGTGAAACAAAGGGTCTTTCAAATTCAAGTCTATTCAAGCCCAATATGGGCTAACAACTGGCCTGCATACCCGAGCAGAATCATTTGATGCTCAACAAAGACACACAGCCTTGGGTAAAGAGGTCCATTTTATTTTTTTAAATTTAGTTATATTTTTCCATTGACAGTATACTATTAAATATCAGGAATATTGGATGCTCTGTTTCAAATACAGTCCAGATTGCCGAGCAATGAATTATCTCCTGCTTCTTGTCCAAAAAACATATCTAACTGGTTTTTAAAACGGTATCATTTTTACTTTCCATCTCCCAACATTATTTTGAACTGTCTTGAACTTAAGTTGTTTTCCTTCCTTGAAATGACACTACAGCCAGTCTATTCTGTTCATGTAGGCGTATTGAAAGAGCTTGTCCTCCATGCAGACAAGGAGAAAGAGCCATATTAAGTACCTTTAGGGACAATACATCAAAATAATGCGGTCATTGTTGCAATGTCAGGAATGCTATTTCTACCTCTTTGGAAATCTTCGCAATAACAAAAGTATCCACTCAATGAAGGGAGTGCCCGTTCTTTTCTTCAATTCATCAATTGATGCCATGTTAGAAAGAGCTGAGTAGTTTGTTACGTAAATATTCAAATATAGCCGATGCGAGCTATTAAAAAAAAATGAATCGAATAGCCTGCATCTTTAATATGAATAACAATGAGCAGTGCCTAAATACAGCTGCACTGCAATTCTAAGCTAGCTTCAACGAAATTTTACTTTCAATGGCATGTTAGTTTGAATGCACCTGTTTCAAAACATAAAAATCATTAAATCAGCATCAGAAAGTGTTAACAACTAAAAGCGAACCAGGTAATCGCAGTGAGGCAAAGTGGTCTCGTGGATAAGCAACTGCTTAGTAAGTGGATTAAGGTATCGGGTTCGATCCCCAGCTAGTGTATTTTGTTTTAAAGCCCAAAAGGGCCTATGGTGAGAGGGGGAGCAGCTGAGTGTAGGAAAAAAACTGTTAGGGAAGCCCTTTGGGGGGTATTTCTTTTTTTTTTTTGGGGGGGGGGGGGTATTTTTTTTTTTTTTTTTTTTTCAAAAGCACAGTGTTAAAAACTAAAAGTGAACCAGGTAATCGCAGTGAGGCAAAGTGGTCTCGTGGATAAGCAACCGCTTAGTAAGTGGATTAAGGTATCGGGTTCGATCCCCAGCTAGTGTATTTTGTTTTAAAGCCCAAAAGGGCCTATGGTGAGAGGGGGAGCAGCTGAGTGTAGGAAAAAAACTGTTAGGGAGCCCCTTTGGGGGGTATTTTTTTTTTTTTGGGGGGGGGGGTATTTTTTTTTCTTTCTTTTTTTTCAAAAGCACAGTGTTAAAAACTAAAAGTGAACCAGGTAATCGCAGTGAGGCAAAGTGGTCTCGTGGATAAGCAACCGCTTAGTAAGTGGATTAAGGTATCGGGTTCGATCCCCAGCTAGTGTATTTTGTTTTAAAGCCCAAAAGGGCCTATGGTGAGAGGGGGAGCAGCTGAGTGTAGGAAAAAAACTGTTAGGGAGCCCCTTTGGGGTATTTTTTTTTGGGGGGGGGGGGTATTTTTTTTTCTTTTTTTTTCTTCAAAAGCACAGTGTTAAAAACTAAAAGTGAACCAGGTAATCGCAGTGAGGCAAAGTGGTCTCGTGGATAAGCAACCGCCTAGTAAGTGGAAGGTATCGGGTTCGATCCCCAGCTAGTGTATTTTGTTTTAAAGCCCAAAAGGGCCTATGGTGAGGGGGGAGCAGCTGAGTATAGGAAAAACTGTTAGGGAGCCCCTTTGGGGGGGTCTTTTTTTGGGGGGGGGTCTTTTTTTTTTTTCTAGCTGGCGGTCGTCAGCTAGCTGGCGGTCGTCAGCTAGCTGGCGGTCGTCAGCTAGCTGGCGGTCGTCAGCTAGCTGGCGGTCGTCAGCTAGCTGGCGGTCGTCAGCTAGCTGGCGGTCGTCAGCTAGCTGGCGGTCGTCAGCTAGCTGGCGGTCGTCAGCTAGCTGGCGGTCGTCAGCTAGCTGGCGGTCGTCAGCGTGGCCTGCGGCCGATAGCGTTAGCCCCAAAGCCATGTCCAATTTTTAAACTACATTCAAGAGTCCCTTATTGCCAGGTTAAAGATAAACTTTAGTACTGGTAATGCGATTGCATTGTGAAAGAAAAGGTGTGAAAGGACCAGAAACAGTTCATCATGGAGCATGTAAGCATTGGTGTGCACTGCAAGGTTCTGGAGTCATCAAAATCATAATAAATTTGACCGAGTCTTGGTAAAGTAACAAACACTCACATAGAAAGCTATATATATATGGGACAACACACATGGTGTCGGGGATGGTACTACCTTGGTTTCCTTGTCTTTCTATGCTCACTACTCAGCCAGTATACATTTTCTTCCAAAATTGTTTGGCACATGTCATGTATTTGTAATCTTGAACATTCAGTGTAAGTTTCGTTTGATTCTGTGAGAATTAATTTCTTTTTTTTTTACCAGTACTGGAGTTTATCTTTAAACAAGTTTTTTACATTTTCAGTTCTACTTTCTTCCTTTTATTACTCTGTACACTCCGACCATGCTATCCTTTTCCAGTCTGTAAACAACTTTACAACATGAATTCAATGATGGGCAGGGTTTTACTTCTCATATGAAAGCGCCCAAACTTCACGAGGTGAAACAAAGGGTCTTTCAAATTCAAGTCTATTCAAGCCCAATATGGGCTAACAACTGGCCTGCATACCCGAGCAGAATCATTTGATGCTCAACAAAGACACACAGCCTTGGGTAAAGAGGTCCATTTTATTTTTTTAAATTTAGTTATATTTTTCCATTGACAGTATACTATTAAATATCAGGAATATTGGATGCTCTGTTTCAAATACAGTCCAGATTGCCGAGCAATGAATTATCTCCTGCTTCTTGTCCAAAAAACATATCTAACTGGTTTTTAAAACGGTATCATTTTTACTTTCCATCTCCCAACATTATTTTGAACTGTCTTGAACTTAAGTTGTTTTCCTTCCTTGAAATGACACTACAGCCAGTCTATTCTGTTCATGTAGGCGTATTGAAAGAGCTTGTCCTCCATGCAGACAAGGAGAAAGAGCCATATTAAGTACCTTTAGGGACAATACATCAAAATAATGCGGTCATTGTTGCAATGTCAGGAATGCTATTTCTACCTCTTTGGAAATCTTCGCAATAACAAAAGTATCCACTCAATGAAGGGAGTGCCCGTTCTTTTCTTCAATTCATCAATTGATGCCATGTTAGAAAGAGCTGAGTAGTTTGTTACGTAAATATTCAAATATAGCCGATGCGAGCTATTAAAAAAAAATGAATCGAATAGCCTGCATCTTTAATATGAATAACAATGAGCAGTGCCTAAATACAGCTGCACTGCAATTCTAAGCTAGCTTCAACGAAATTTTACTTTCAATGGCATGTTAGTTTGAATGCACCTGTTTCAAAACATAAAAATCATTAAATCAGCATCAGAAAGTGTTAACAACTAAAAGCGAACCAGGTAATCGCAGTGAGGCAAAGTGGTCTCGTGGATAAGCAACTGCTTAGTAAGTGGATTAAGGTATCGGGTTCGATCCCCAGCTAGTGTATTTTGTTTTAAAGCCCAAAAGGGCCTATGGTGAGAGGGGGAGCAGCTGAGTGTAGGAAAAAAACTGTTAGGGAAGCCCTTTGGGGGGTATTTCTTTTTTTTTTTTGGGGGGGGGGGGGTATTTTTTTTTTTTTTTTTTTTCAAAAGCACAGTGTTAAAAACTAAAAGTGAACCAGGTAATCGCAGTGAGGCAAAGTGGTCTCGTGGATAAGCAACCGCTTAGTAAGTGGATTAAGGTATCGGGTTCGATCCCCAGCTAGTGTATTTTGTTTTAAAGCCCAAAAGGGCCTATGGTGAGAGGGGGAGCAGCTGAGTGTAGGAAAAAAACTGTTAGGGAGCCCCTTTGGGGGGTATTTTTTTTTTTTTGGGGGGGGGGGTATTTTTTTTTCTTTCTTTTTTTTCAAAAGCACAGTGTTAAAAACTAAAAGTGAACCAGGTAATCGCAGTGAGGCAAAGTGGTCTCGTGGATAAGCAACCGCTTAGTAAGTGGATTAAGGTATCGGGTTCGATCCCCAGCTAGTGTATTTTGTTTTAAAGCCCAAAAGGGCCTATGGTGAGAGGGGGAGCAGCTGAGTGTAGGAAAAAAACTGTTAGGGAGCCCCTTTGGGGTATTTTTTTTTTGGGGGGGGGGGGTATTTTTTTTTCTTTTTTTTTCTTCAAAAGCACAGTGTTAAAAACTAAAAGTGAACCAGGTAATCGCAGTGAGGCAAAGTGGTCTCGTGGATAAGCAACCGCCTAGTAAGTGGAAGGTATCGGGTTCGATCCCCAGCTAGTGTATTTTGTTTTAAAGCCCAAAAGGGCCTATGGTGAGGGGGGAGCAGCTGAGTATAGGAAAAACTGTTAGGGAGCCCCTTTGGGGGGGTCTTTTTTTGGGGGGGGGTCTTTTTTTTTTTTCTAGCTGGCGGTCGTCAGCTAGCTGGCGGTCGTCAGCTAGCTGGCGGTCGTCAGCTAGCTGGCGGTCGTCAGCTAGCTGGCGGTCGTCAGCTAGCTGGCGGTCGTCAGCTAGCTGGCGGTCGTCAGCTAGCTGGCGGTCGTCAGCTAGCTGGCGGTCGTCAGCTAGCTGGCGGTCGTCAGCGTGGCCTGCGGCCGATAGCGTTAGCCCCAAAGCCATGTCCAATTTTTAAACTACATTCAAGAGTCCCTTATTGCCAGGTTAAAGATAAACTTTAGTACTGGTAATGCGATTGCATTGTGAAAGAAAAGGTGTGAAAGGACCAGAAACAGTTCATCATGGAGCATGTAAGCATTGGTGTGCACTGCAAGGTTCTGGAGTCATCAAAATCATAATAAATTTGACCGAGTCTTGGTAAAGTAACAAACACTCACATAGAAAGCTATATATATATGGGACAACACACATGGTGTCGGGGATGGTACTACCTTGGTTTCCTTGTCTTTCTATGCTCACTACTCAGCCAGTATACATTTTCTTCCAAAATTGTTTGGCACATGTCATGTATTTGTAATCTTGAACATTCAGTGTAAGTTTCGTTTGATTCTGTGAGAATTAATTTCTTTTTTTTTTACCAGTACTGGAGTTTATCTTTAAACAAGTTTTTTTACATTTTCAGTTCTACTTTCTTCCTTTTATTACTCTGTACACTCCGACCATGCTATCCTTTTCCAGTCTGTAAACAACTTTACAACATGAATTCAATGATGGGCAGGGTTTTACTTCTCATATGAAAGCGCCCAAACTTCACGAGGTGAAACAAAGGGTCTTTCAAATTCAAGTCTATTCAAGCCCAATATGGGCTAACAACTGGCCTGCATACCCGAGCAGAATCATTTGATGCTCAACAAAGACACACAGCCTTGGGTAAAGAGGTCCATTTTATTTTTTTAAATTTAGTTATATTTTTCCATTGACAGTATACTATTAAATATCAGGAATATTGGATGCTCTGTTTCAAATACAGTCCAGATTGCCGAGCAATGAATTATCTCCTGCTTCTTGTCCAAAAAACATATCTAACTGGTTTTTAAAACGGTATCATTTTTACTTTCCATCTCCCAACATTATTTTGAACTGTCTTGAACTTAAGTTGTTTTCCTTCCTTGAAATGACACTACAGCCAGTCTATTCTGTTCATGTAGGCGTATTGAAAGAGCTTGTCCTCCATGCAGACAAGGAGAAAGAGCCATATTAAGTACCTTTAGGGACAATACATCAAAATAATGCGGTCATTGTTGCAATGTCAGGAATGCTATTTCTACCTCTTTGGAAATCTTCGCAATAACAAAAGTATCCACTCAATGAAGGGAGTGCCCGTTCTTTTCTTCAATTCATCAATTGATGCCATGTTAGAAAGAGCTGAGTAGTTTGTTACGTAAATATTCAAATATAGCCGATGCGAGCTATTAAAAAAAAATGAATCGAATAGCCTGCATCTTTAATATGAATAACAATGAGCAGTGCCTAAATACAGCTGCACTGCAATTCTAAGCTAGCTTCAACGAAATTTTACTTTCAATGGCATGTTAGTTTGAATGCACCTGTTTCAAAACATAAAAATCATTAAATCAGCATCAGAAAGTGTTAACAACTAAAAGCGAACCAGGTAATCGCAGTGAGGCAAAGTGGTCTCGTGGATAAGCAACTGCTTAGTAAGTGGATTAAGGTATCGGGTTCGATCCCCAGCTAGTGTATTTTGTTTTAAAGCCCAAAAGGGCCTATGGTGAGAGGGGGAGCAGCTGAGTGTAGGAAAAAAACTGTTAGGGAAGCCCTTTGGGGGGTATTTCTTTTTTTTTTTTGGGGGGGGGGGGGTATTTTTTTTTTTTTTTTTTTTCAAAAGCACAGTGTTAAAAACTAAAAGTGAACCAGGTAATCGCAGTGAGGCAAAGTGGTCTCGTGGATAAGCAACCGCTTAGTAAGTGGATTAAGGTATCGGGTTCGATCCCCAGCTAGTGTATTTTGTTTTAAAGCCCAAAAGGGCCTATGGTGAGAGGGGGAGCAGCTGAGTGTAGGAAAAAAACTGTTAGGGAGCCCCTTTGGGGGGTATTTTTTTTTTTTTTGGGGGGGGGGGGTATTTTTTTTTCTTTCTTTTTTTTCAAAAGCACAGTGTTAAAAACTAAAAGTGAACCAGGTAATCGCAGTGAGGCAAAGTGGTCTCGTGGATAAGCAACCGCTTAGTAAGTGGATTAAGGTATCGGGTTCGATCCCCAGCTAGTGTATTTTGTTTTAAAGCCCAAAAGGGCCTATGGTGAGAGGGGGAGCAGCTGAGTGTAGGAAAAAAACTGTTAGGGAGCCCCTTTGGGGTATTTTTTTTTGGGGGGGGGGGGGGTATTTTTTTTTCTTTTTTTTTCTTCAAAAGCACAGTGTTAAAAACTAAAAGTGAACCAGGTAATCGCAGTGAGGCAAAGTGGTCTCGTGGATAAGCAACCGCCTAGTAAGTGGAAGGTATCGGGTTCGATCCCCAGCTAGTGTATTTTGTTTTAAAGCCCAAAAGGGCCTATGGTGAGGGGGGAGCAGCTGAGTATAGGAAAAACTGTTAGGGAGCCCCTTTGGGGGGGTCTTTTTTTGGGGGGGGGTCTTTTTTTTTTTTCTAGCTGGCGGTCGTCAGCTAGCTGGCGGTCGTCAGCTAGCTGGCGGTCGTCAGCTAGCTGGCGGTCGTCAGCTAGCTGGCGGTCGTCAGCTAGCTGGCGGTCGTCAGCTAGCTGGCGGTCGTCAGCTAGCTGGCGGTCGTCAGCTAGCTGGCGGTCGTCAGCTAGCTGGCGGTCGTCAGCTAGCTGGCGGTCGTCAGCGTGGCCTGCGGCCGATAGCGTTAGCCCCAAAGCCATGTCCAATTTTTAAACTACATTCAAGAGTCCCTTATTGCCAGGTTAAAGATAAACTTTAGTACTGGTAATGCGATTGCATTGTGAAAGAAAAGGTGTGAAAGGACCAGAAACAGTTCATCATGGAGCATGTAAGCATTGGTGTGCACTGCAAGGTTCTGGAGTCATCAAAATCATAATAAATTTGACCGAGTCTTGGTAAAGTAACAAACACTCACATAGAAAGCTATATATATATGGGACAACACACATGGTGTCGGGGATGGTACTACCTTGGTTTCCTTGTCTTTCTATGCTCACTACTCAGCCAGTATACATTTTCTTCCAAAATTGTTTGGCACATGTCATGTATTTGTAATCTTGAACATTCAGTGTAAGTTTCGTTTGATTCTGTGAGAATTAATTTCTTTTTTTTTTACCAGTACTGGAGTTTATCTTTAAACAAGTTTTTTACATTTTCAGTTCTACTTTCTTCCTTTTATTACTCTGTACACTCCGACCATGCTATCCTTTTCCAGTCTGTAAACAACTTTACAACATGAATTCAATGATGGGCAGGGTTTTACTTCTCATATGAAAGCGCCCAAACTTCACGAGGTGAAACAAAGGGTCTTTCAAATTCAAGTCTATTCAAGCCCAATATGGGCTAACAACTGGCCTGCATACCCGAGCAGAATCATTTGATGCTCAACAAAGACACACAGCCTTGGGTAAAGAGGTCCATTTTATTTTTTTAAATTTAGTTATATTTTTCCATTGACAGTATACTATTAAATATCAGGAATATTGGATGCTCTGTTTCAAATACAGTCCAGATTGCCGAGCAATGAATTATCTCCTGCTTCTTGTCCAAAAAACATATCTAACTGGTTTTTAAAACGGTATCATTTTTACTTTCCATCTCCCAACATTATTTTGAACTGTCTTGAACTTAAGTTGTTTTCCTTCCTTGAAATGACACTACAGCCAGTCTATTCTGTTCATGTAGGCGTATTGAAAGAGCTTGTCCTCCATGCAGACAAGGAGAAAGAGCCATATTAAGTACCTTTAGGGACAATACATCAAAATAATGCGGTCATTGTTGCAATGTCAGGAATGCTATTTCTACCTCTTTGGAAATCTTCGCAATAACAAAAGTATCCACTCAATGAAGGGAGTGCCCGTTCTTTTCTTCAATTCATCAATTGATGCCATGTTAGAAAGAGCTGAGTAGTTTGTTACGTAAATATTCAAATATAGCCGATGCGAGCTATTAAAAAAAAATGAATCGAATAGCCTGCATCTTTAATATGAATAACAATGAGCAGTGCCTAAATACAGCTGCACTGCAATTCTAAGCTAGCTTCAACGAAATTTTACTTTCAATGGCATGTTAGTTTGAATGCACCTGTTTCAAAACATAAAAATCATTAAATCAGCATCAGAAAGTGTTAACAACTAAAAGCGAACCAGGTAATCGCAGTGAGGCAAAGTGGTCTCGTGGATAAGCAACTGCTTAGTAAGTGGATTAAGGTATCGGGTTCGATCCCCAGCTAGTGTATTTTGTTTTAAAGCCCAAAAGGGCCTATGGTGAGAGGGGGAGCAGCTGAGTGTAGGAAAAAAACTGTTAGGGAAGCCCTTTGGGGGGTATTTCTTTTTTTTTTTTGGGGGGGGGGGGGGTATTTTTTTTTTTTTTTTTTTTTTCAAAAGCACAGTGTTAAAAACTAAAAGTGAACCAGGTAATCGCAGTGAGGCAAAGTGGTCTCGTGGATAAGCAACCGCTTAGTAAGTGGATTAAGGTATCGGGTTCGATCCCCAGCTAGTGTATTTTGTTTTAAAGCCCAAAAGGGCCTATGGTGAGAGGGGGAGCAGCTGAGTGTAGGAAAAAAACTGTTAGGGAGCCCCTTTGGGGGGTATTTTTTTTTTTTTTGGGGGGGGGGGTATTTTTTTTTCTTTCTTTTTTTTCAAAAGCACAGTGTTAAAAACTAAAAGTGAACCAGGTAATCGCAGTGAGGCAAAGTGGTCTCGTGGATAAGCAACCGCTTAGTAAGTGGATTAAGGTATCGGGTTCGATCCCCAGCTAGTGTATTTTGTTTTAAAGCCCAAAAGGGCCTATGGTGAGAGGGGGAGCAGCTGAGTGTAGGAAAAAAACTGTTAGGGAGCCCCTTTGGGGTATTTTTTTTTGGGGGGGGGGGGGTATTTTTTTTTCTTTTTTTTTCTTCAAAAGCACAGTGTTAAAAACTAAAAGTGAACCAGGTAATCGCAGTGAGGCAAAGTGGTCTCGTGGATAAGCAACCGCCTAGTAAGTGGAAGGTATCGGGTTCGATCCCCAGCTAGTGTATTTTGTTTTAAAGCCCAAAAGGGCCTATGGTGAGGGGGGAGCAGCTGAGTATAGGAAAAACTGTTAGGGAGCCCCTTTGGGGGGGTCTTTTTTTGGGGGGGGGTCTTTTTTTTTTTTTCTAGCTGGCGGTCGTCAGCTAGCTGGCGGTCGTCAGCTAGCTGGCGGTCGTCAGCTAGCTGGCGGTCGTCAGCTAGCTGGCGGTCGTCAGCTAGCTGGCGGTCGTCAGCTAGCTGGCGGTCGTCAGCTAGCTGGCGGTCGTCAGCTAGCTGGCGGTCGTCAGCTAGCTGGCGGTCGTCAGCTAGCTGGCGGTCGTCAGCTAGCTGGCGGTCGTCAGCTAGCTGGCGGTCGTCAGCGTGGCCTGCGGCCGATAGCGTTAGCCCCAAAGCCATGTCCAATTTTTAAACTACATTCAAGAGTCCCTTATTGCCAGGTTAAAGATAAACTTTAGTACTGGTAATGCGATTGCATTGTGAAAGAAAAGGTGTGAAAGGACCAGAAACAGTTCATCATGGAGCATGTAAGCATTGGTGTGCACTGCAAGGTTCTGGAGTCATCAAAATCATAATAAATTTGACCGAGTCTTGGTAAAGTAACAAACACTCACATAGAAAGCTATATATATATGGGACAACACACATGGTGTCGGGGATGGTACTACCTTGGTTTCCTTGTCTTTCTATGCTCACTACTCAGCCAGTATACATTTTCTTCCAAAATTGTTTGGCACATGTCATGTATTTGTAATCTTGAACATTCAGTGTAAGTTTCGTTTGATTCTGTGAGAATTAATTTCTTTTTTTTTTACCAGTACTGGAGTTTATCTTTAAACAAGTTTTTTACATTTTCAGTTCTACTTTCTTCCTTTTATTACTCTGTACACTCCGACCATGCTATCCTTTTCCAGTCTGTAAACAACTTTACAACATGAATTCAATGATGGGCAGGGTTTTACTTCTCATATGAAAGCGCCCAAACTTCACGAGGTGAAACAAAGGGTCTTTCAAATTCAAGTCTATTCAAGCCCAATATGGGCTAACAACTGGCCTGCATACCCGAGCAGAATCATTTGATGCTCAACAAAGACACACAGCCTTGGGTAAAGAGGTCCATTTTATTTTTTTAAATTTAGTTATATTTTTCCATTGACAGTATACTATTAAATATCAGGAATATTGGATGCTCTGTTTCAAATACAGTCCAGATTGCCGAGCAATGAATTATCTCCTGCTTCTTGTCCAAAAAACATATCTAACTGGTTTTTAAAACGGTATCATTTTTACTTTCCATCTCCCAACATTATTTTGAACTGTCTTGAACTTAAGTTGTTTTCCTTCCTTGAAATGACACTACAGCCAGTCTATTCTGTTCATGTAGGCGTATTGAAAGAGCTTGTCCTCCATGCAGACAAGGAGAAAGAGCCATATTAAGTACCTTTAGGGACAATACATCAAAATAATGCGGTCATTGTTGCAATGTCAGGAATGCTATTTCTACCTCTTTGGAAATCTTCGCAATAACAAAAGTATCCACTCAATGAAGGGAGTGCCCGTTCTTTTCTTCAATTCATCAATTGATGCCATGTTAGAAAGAGCTGAGTAGTTTGTTACGTAAATATTCAAATATAGCCGATGCGAGCTATTAAAAAAAAATGAATCGAATAGCCTGCATCTTTAATATGAATAACAATGAGCAGTGCCTAAATACAGCTGCACTGCAATTCTAAGCTAGCTTCAACGAAATTTTACTTTCAATGGCATGTTAGTTTGAATGCACCTGTTTCAAAACATAAAAATCATTAAATCAGCATCAGAAAGTGTTAACAACTAAAAGCGAACCAGGTAATCGCAGTGAGGCAAAGTGGTCTCGTGGATAAGCAACTGCTTAGTAAGTGGATTAAGGTATCGGGTTCGATCCCCAGCTAGTGTATTTTGTTTTAAAGCCCAAAAGGGCCTATGGTGAGAGGGGGAGCAGCTGAGTGTAGGAAAAAAACTGTTAGGGAAGCCCTTTGGGGGGTATTTCTTTTTTTTTTTGGGGGGGGGGGGGGTATTTTTTTTTTTTTTTTTTTTCAAAAGCACAGTGTTAAAAACTAAAAGTGAACCAGGTAATCGCAGTGAGGCAAAGTGGTCTCGTGGATAAGCAACCGCTTAGTAAGTGGATTAAGGTATCGGGTTCGATCCCCAGCTAGTGTATTTTGTTTTAAAGCCCAAAAGGGCCTATGGTGAGAGGGGGAGCAGCTGAGTGTAGGAAAAAAACTGTTAGGGAGCCCCTTTGGGGGGTATTTTTTTTTTTTTGGGGGGGGGGGTATTTTTTTTTCTTTCTTTTTTTTCAAAAGCACAGTGTTAAAAACTAAAAGTGAACCAGGTAATCGCAGTGAGGCAAAGTGGTCTCGTGGATAAGCAACCGCTTAGTAAGTGGATTAAGGTATCGGGTTCGATCCCCAGCTAGTGTATTTTGTTTTAAAGCCCAAAAGGGCCTATGGTGAGAGGGGGAGCAGCTGAGTGTAGGAAAAAAACTGTTAGGGAGCCCCTTTGGGGTATTTTTTTTGGGGGGGGGGGGGGGTATTTTTTTTTCTTTTTTTTTCTTCAAAAGCACAGTGTTAAAAACTAAAAGTGAACCAGGTAATCGCAGTGAGGCAAAGTGGTCTCGTGGATAAGCAACCGCCTAGTAAGTGGAAGGTATCGGGTTCGATCCCCAGCTAGTGTATTTTGTTTTAAAGCCCAAAAGGGCCTATGGTGAGGGGGGAGCAGCTGAGTATAGGAAAAACTGTTAGGGAGCCCCTTTGGGGGGGTCTTTTTTTGGGGGGGGGTCTTTTTTTTTTTTTCTCTAGCTGGCGGTCGTCAGCTAGCTGGCGGTCGTCAGCTAGCTGGCGGTCGTCAGCTAGCTGGCGGTCGTCAGCTAGCTGGCGGTCGTCAGCTAGCTGGCGGTCGTCAGCTAGCTGGCGGTCGTCAGCTAGCTGGCGGTCGTCAGCTAGCTGGCGGTCGTCAGCTAGCTGGCGGTCGTCAGCTAGCTGGCGGTCGTCAGCTAGCTGGCGGTCGTCAGCTAGCTGGCGGTCGTCAGCTAGCTGGCGGTCGTCAGCGTGGCCTGCGGCCGATAGCGTTAGCCCCAAAGCCATGTCCAATTTTTAAACTACATTCAAGAGTCCCTTATTGCCAGGTTAAAGATAAACTTTAGTACTGGTAATGCGATTGCATTGTGAAAGAAAAGGTGTGAAAGGACCAGAAACAGTTCATCATGGAGCATGTAAGCATTGGTGTGCACTGCAAGGTTCTGGAGTCATCAAAATCATAATAAATTTGACCGAGTCTTGGTAAAGTAACAAACACTCACATAGAAAGCTATATATATATGGGACAACACACATGGTGTCGGGGATGGTACTACCTTGGTTTCCTTGTCTTTCTATGCTCACTACTCAGCCAGTATACATTTTCTTCCAAAATTGTTTGGCACATGTCATGTATTTGTAATCTTGAACATTCAGTGTAAGTTTCGTTTGATTCTGTGAGAATTAATTTCTTTTTTTTTTACCAGTACTGGAGTTTATCTTTAAACAAGTTTTTTACATTTTCAGTTCTACTTTCTTCCTTTTATTACTCTGTACACTCCGACCATGCTATCCTTTTCCAGTCTGTAAACAACTTTACAACATGAATTCAATGATGGGCAGGGTTTTACTTCTCATATGAAAGCGCCCAAACTTCACGAGGTGAAACAAAGGGTCTTTCAAATTCAAGTCTATTCAAGCCCAATATGGGCTAACAACTGGCCTGCATACCCGAGCAGAATCATTTGATGCTCAACAAAGACACACAGCCTTGGGTAAAGAGGTCCATTTTATTTTTTTAAATTTAGTTATATTTTTCCATTGACAGTATACTATTAAATATCAGGAATATTGGATGCTCTGTTTCAAATACAGTCCAGATTGCCGAGCAATGAATTATCTCCTGCTTCTTGTCCAAAAAACATATCTAACTGGTTTTTAAAACGGTATCATTTTTACTTTCCATCTCCCAACATTATTTTGAACTGTCTTGAACTTAAGTTGTTTTCCTTCCTTGAAATGACACTACAGCCAGTCTATTCTGTTCATGTAGGCGTATTGAAAGAGCTTGTCCTCCATGCAGACAAGGAGAAAGAGCCATATTAAGTACCTTTAGGGACAATACATCAAAATAATGCGGTCATTGTTGCAATGTCAGGAATGCTATTTCTACCTCTTTGGAAATCTTCGCAATAACAAAAGTATCCACTCAATGAAGGGAGTGCCCGTTCTTTTCTTCAATTCATCAATTGATGCCATGTTAGAAAGAGCTGAGTAGTTTGTTACGTAAATATTCAAATATAGCCGATGCGAGCTATTAAAAAAAAATGAATCGAATAGCCTGCATCTTTAATATGAATAACAATGAGCAGTGCCTAAATACAGCTGCACTGCAATTCTAAGCTAGCTTCAACGAAATTTTACTTTCAATGGCATGTTAGTTTGAATGCACCTGTTTCAAAACATAAAAATCATTAAATCAGCATCAGAAAGTGTTAACAACTAAAAGCGAACCAGGTAATCGCAGTGAGGCAAAGTGGTCTCGTGGATAAGCAACTGCTTAGTAAGTGGATTAAGGTATCGGGTTCGATCCCCAGCTAGTGTATTTTGTTTTAAAGCCCAAAAGGGCCTATGGTGAGAGGGGGAGCAGCTGAGTGTAGGAAAAAAACTGTTAGGGAAGCCCTTTTGGGGGGTATTTCTTTTTTTTTTTTGGGGGGGGGGGGGTATTTTTTTTTTTTTTTTTTTTCAAAAGCACAGTGTTAAAAACTAAAAGTGAACCAGGTAATCGCAGTGAGGCAAAGTGGTCTCGTGGATAAGCAACCGCTTAGTAAGTGGATTAAGGTATCGGGTTCGATCCCCAGCTAGTGTATTTTGTTTTAAAGCCCAAAAGGGCCTATGGTGAGAGGGGGAGCAGCTGAGTGTAGGAAAAAAACTGTTAGGGAGCCCCTTTGGGGGGTATTTTTTTTTTTTTGGGGGGGGGGGGTATTTTTTTTTCTTTCTTTTTTTTCAAAGCACAGTGTTAAAAAACTAAAAAGTGAACCAGGTAATCGCAGTGAGGCAAAGTGGTCTCGTGGATAAGCAACCGCTTAGTAAGTGGATTAAGGTATCGGGTTCGATCCCCAGCTAGTGTATTTTGTTTTAAAGCCCAAAAGGGCCTATGGTGAGAGGGGGAGCAGCTGAGTGTAGGAAAAAAACTGTTAGGGAGCCCCCTTTGGGGTATTTTTTTTTGGGGGGGGGGGGGTATTTTTTTTTCTTTTTTTTTCTTCAAAAGCACAGTGTTAAAAACTAAAAGTGAACCAGGTAATCGCAGTGAGGCAAAGTGGTCTCGTGGATAAGCAACCGCCTAGTAAGTGGAAGGTATCGGGTTCGATCCCCAGCTAGTGTATTTTGTTTTAAAGCCCAAAAGGGCCTATGGTGAGGGGGGAGCAGCTGAGTATAGGAAAAACTGTTAGGGAGCCCCTTTGGGGGGGTCTTTTTTTGGGGGGGGGTCTTTTTTTTTTTTCTAGCTGGCGGTCGTCAGCTAGCTGGCGGTCGTCAGCTAGCTGGCGGTCGTCAGCTAGCTGGCGGTCGTCAGCTAGCTGGCGGTCGTCAGCTAGCTGGCGGTCGTCAGCTAGCTGGCGGTCGTCAGCTAGCTGGCGGTCGTCAGCTAGCTGGCGGTCGTCAGCTAGCTGGCGGTCGTCAGCTAGCTGGCGGTCGTCAGCTAGCTGGCGGTCGTCAGCGTGGCCTGCGGCCGATAGCGTTAGCCCCAAAGCCATGTCCAATTTTTAAACTACATTCAAGAGTCCCTTATTGCCAGGTTAAAGATAAACTTTAGTACTGGTAATGCGATTGCATTGTGAAAGAAAAGGTGTGAAAGGACCAGAAACAGTTCATCATGGAGCATGTAAGCATTGGTGTGCACTGCAAGGTTCTGGAGTCATCAAAATCATAATAAATTTGACCGAGTCTTGGTAAAGTAACAAACACTCACATAGAAAGCTATATATATATGGGACAACACACATGGTGTCGGGGATGGTACTACCTTGGTTTCCTTGTCTTTCTATGCTCACTACTCAGCCAGTATACATTTTCTTCCAAAATTGTTTGGCACATGTCATGTATTTGTAATCTTGAACATTCAGTGTAAGTTTCGTTTGATTCTGTGAGAATTAATTTCTTTTTTTTTTACCAGTACTGGAGTTTATCTTTAAACAAGTTTTTTACATTTTCAGTTCTACTTTCTTCCTTTTATTACTCTGTACACTCCGACCATGCTATCCTTTTCCAGTCTGTAAACAACTTTACAACATGAATTCAATGATGGGCAGGGTTTTACTTCTCATATGAAAGCGCCCAAACTTCACGAGGTGAAACAAAGGGTCTTTCAAATTCAAGTCTATTCAAGCCCAATATGGGCTAACAACTGGCCTGCATACCCGAGCAGAATCATTTGATGCTCAACAAAGACACACAGCCTTGGGTAAAGAGGTCCATTTTATTTTTTTAAATTTAGTTATATTTTTCCATTGACAGTATACTATTAAATATCAGGAATATTGGATGCTCTGTTTCAAATACAGTCCAGATTGCCGAGCAATGAATTATCTCCTGCTTCTTGTCCAAAAAACATATCTAACTGGTTTTTAAAACGGTATCATTTTTACTTTCCATCTCCCAACATTATTTTGAACTGTCTTGAACTTAAGTTGTTTTCCTTCCTTGAAATGACACTACAGCCAGTCTATTCTGTTCATGTAGGCGTATTGAAAGAGCTTGTCCTCCATGCAGACAAGGAGAAAGAGCCATATTAAGTACCTTTAGGGACAATACATCAAAATAATGCGGTCATTGTTGCAATGTCAGGAATGCTATTTCTACCTCTTTGGAAATCTTCGCAATAACAAAAGTATCCACTCAATGAAGGGAGTGCCCGTTCTTTTCTTCAATTCATCAATTGATGCCATGTTAGAAAGAGCTGAGTAGTTTGTTACGTAAATATTCAAATATAGCCGATGCGAGCTATTAAAAAAAACTGAATCGAATAGCCTGCATCTTTAATATGAATAACAATGAGCAGTGCCTAAATTACAGCTGCACTGCAATTCTAAGCTAGCTTCAACGAAATTTTACTTTCAATGGCATGTTAGTTTGAATGCACCTGTTTCAAAACATAAAAATCATTAAATCAGCATCAGAAAGTGTTAACAACTAAAAGCGAACCAGGTAATCGCAGTGAGGCAAAGTGGTCTCGTGGATAAGCAACTGCTTAGTAAGTGGATTAAGGTATCGGGTTCGATCCCCAGCTAGTGTATTTTGTTTTAAAGCCCAAAAGGGCCTATGGTGAGAGGGGGAGCAGCTGAGTGTAGGAAAAAAACTGTTAGGGAGCCCCTTTGGGGGGTATTTCTTTTTTTTTTTTGGGGGGGGGGGGGTATTTTTTTTTTTTTTTTTTTTCAAAAGCACAGTGTTAAAAACTAAAAGTGAACCAGGTAATCGCAGTGAGGCAAAGTGGTCTCGTGGATAAGCAACCGCTTAGTAAGTGGATTAAGGTATCGGGTTCGATCCCCAGCTAGTGTATTTTGTTTTAAAGCCCAAAAGGGCCTATGGTGAGAGGGGGAGCAGCTGAGTGTAGGAAAAAACTGTTAGGAGCCCCTTTGGGGGGTATTTTTTTTTTTTTTTGGGGGGGGGGGGGGTATTTTTTTTTCTTTCTTTTTTTTCAAAAGCACAGTGTTAAAAACTAAAAGTGAACCAGGTAATCGCAGTGAGGCAAAGTGGTCTCGTGGATAAGCAACCGCTTAGTAAGTGGATTAAGGTATCGGGTTCGATCCCCAGCTAGTGTATTTTGTTTTAAAGCCCAAAAGGGCCTATGGTGAGAGGGGGAGCAGCTGAGTGTAGGAAAAAAACTGTTAGGAGCCCCTTTGGGGTATTTTTTTTTTTGGGGGGGGGGTATTTTTTTTTCTTTTTTTTTCTTCAAAAGCACAGTGTTAAAAACTAAAAGTGAACCAGGTAATCGCAGTGAGGCAAAGTGGTCTCGTGGATAAGCAACCGCCTAGTAAGTGGAAGGTATCGGGTTCGATCCCAGCTAGTGTATTTTGTTTTAAAGCCCAAAAGGGCCTATGGTGAGGGGGGAGCAGCTGAGTATAGGAAAAACTGTTAGGGAGCCCCTTTGGGGGGGTCTTTTTTTTTGGGGGGGGGTCTTTTTTTTTTTTTCTAGCTGGGGCGGGTCGTCAGCTAGCTGGCGGTCGTCAGCTAGCTGGCGGTCGTCAGCTAGCTGGCGGTCGTCAGCTAGCTGGCGGTCGTCAGCTAGCTGGCGGTCGTCAGCTAGCTGGCGGTCGTCAGCTAGCTGGCGGTCGTCAGCTAGCTGGCGGTCGTCAGCTAGCTGGCGGTCGTCAGCTAGCTGGCGGTCGTCAGCTAGCTGGCGGTCGTCAGCGTGGCCTGCGGCCGATAGCGTTAGCCCCAAAGCCATGTCCAATTTTTAAACTACATTCAAGAGTCCCTTATTGCCAGGTTAAAGATAAACTTTAGTACTGGTAATGCGATTGCATTGTGAAAGAAAAGGTGTGAAAGGACCAGAAACAGTTCATCATGGAGCATGTAAGCATTGGTGTGCACTGCAAGGTTCTGGAGTCATCAAAATCATAATAAATTTGACCGAGTCTTGGTAAAGTAACAAACACTCACATAGAAAGCTATATATATATGGGACAACACACATGGTGTCGGGGATGGTACTACCTTGGTTTCCTTGTCTTTCTATGCTCACTACTCAGCCAGTATACATTTTCTTCCAAAATTGTTTGGCACATGTCATGTATTTGTAATCTTGAACATTCAGTGTAAGTTTCGTTTGATTCTGTGAGAATTAATTTCTTTTTTTTTTTACCAGTACTGGAGTTTATCTTTAAACAAGTTTTTTACATTTTCAGTTCTACTTTCTTCCTTTTATTACTCTGTACACTCCGACCATGCTATCCTTTTCCAGTCTGTAAACAACTTTACAACATGAATTCAATGATGGGCAGGGTTTTACTTCTCATATGAAAGCGCCCAAACTTCACGAGGTGAAACAAAGGGTCTTTCAAATTCAAGTCTATTCAAGCCCAATATGGGCTAACAACTGGCCTGCATACCCGAGCAGAATCATTTGATGCTCAACAAAGACACACAGCCTTGGGTAAAGAGGTCCATTTTATTTTTTTAAATTTAGTTATATTTTTCCATTGACAGTATACTATTAAATATCAGGAATATTGGATGCTCTGTTTCAAATACAGTCCAGATTGCCGAGCAATGAATTATCTCCTGCTTCTTGTCCAAAAAACATATCTAACTGGTTTTTAAAACGGTATCATTTTTACTTTCCATCTCCCAACATTATTTTGAACTGTCTTGAACTTAAGTTGTTTTCCTTCCTTGAAATGACACTACAGCCAGTCTATTCTGTTCATGTAGGCGTATTGAAAGAGCTTGTCCTCCATGCAGACAAGGAGGAAAGAGCCATATTAAGTACCTTTAGGGACAATACATCAAAATAATGCGGTCATTGTTGCAATGTCAGGAATGCTATTTCTACCTCTTTGGAAATCTTCGCAATAACAAAAGTATCCACTCAATGAAGGGAGTGCCCGTTTCTTTTCTTTCAATTCATCAATTGATGCCATGTTAGAAAGAGGCTGAGTAGTTTGTTACGTAAATATTCAAATATAGCCGATGCGAGCTATTAAAAAAAACTGAATCGAATAGCCTGCATCTTTAATATGAATAACAATGAGCAGTGCCTAAATACAGCTGCACTGCAATTCTAAGCTAGCTTCAACGAAATTTTACTTTCAATGGCATGTTAGTTTGAATGCACCTGTTTCAAAACATAAAAATCATTAAATCAGCATCAGAAAGTGTTAACAACTAAAAGCGAACCAGGTAATCGCAGTGAGGCAAAGTGGTCTCGTGGATAAGCAACTGCTTAGTAAGTGGATTAAGGTATCGGGTTCGATCCCCAGGCTAGTGTATTTTGTTTTAAAGCCCAAAAGGGCCTATGGTGAGAGGGGGGAGCAGCTGAGTGTAGGAAAAAAACTGTTAGGGAGCCCCTTTGGGGGGTATTTCTTTTTTTTTTTTGGGGGGGGGGGGGTATTTTTTTTTTTTTTTTTTTTCAAAAGCACAGTGTTAAAAACTAAAA
>JAVYIG010008838.1:0-84789 GCA_035222895.1 Strongylocentrotus droebachiensis | reverse complement strand
ATACTTCTCCTGGAGGGGGTGATGTAGTGTTTTAAAGAGAGAAGGTAGTCACTTTCCATAATTATGCAGAAGGTCATAATTCGCTGACACCAGACGTGGTGAAAATACCATTAATTGGTCTTTCGGAGAGCTTTCGGATGAAGATATTGACTTTACCATATGGGGAATACAAAGCCTGTTGTTACAACGTTGGCAATGACAGCCAATAGGCACTCTTAATACTTTCCCTGGATGGTTGATGTAGTGTTTTAAAGGGAGAGGATAGTCAGTTTCCATAATGATGCAAAAGTCATAATCGCTGACACAAGACTTGGTGAAAATACCGTTAATAGGTGTACAAATCTGCACACAGCAAACCCGTAGTCGTACAAAACTTATTTAAAAAAACTACCTGGTTTCTCGGAGAGCCTTCGGGTGAAGATACTGACTTTAACATAATGGGGAATACAAAGCCTGTTGGTCATAAAACTGAAGGCTAATCCTAGTGATTGACAACCCCTTTGTAAACACCCGAACGGTATCGAAGTCCCTAAGTACCCCTCTACATGATAGTGTGCCATCGCAGTACAGAGGAAAACACTCTTGCAAGGACAAACTCAAAGTTATCCCATCCAATCTAGGGAACCGTTTCACAAAGCCTTTTTACAATGACAAATGACTCAAATTAGTGACATATCTGCTGATAACCAATCAGAAGAAAGGATTTCAGTAGCTTATAAGAAACCTGTCATTTGTCACTAATGACAAGTATTGTGAAACGGGGCCCAGGTCATTCCAAATAAATTTGTTTAGAGGGCTACAGCTTCATAGGTACACTAGGGAACATAATAGAGACACAGAACACTAATATGTATGAAATTAATGTGTACACATACCACGATACCTCTGTTTACTTCTCTGACATAGTGCTCCGGCGTCATTCGTTCACTGGTTTACTTCTTCAAAGCAGGGAGTTGTGAGTTTAAACTCACAACTCCTGGTCATAGATAGAGCATGAGAGTTGCGAGCGCGCTTCAGATAAGGATGATGTATTAGGATGATGAATTGCGTTCGGTGCAGCGTTAAACTTAAGAAATCGGTTAGTCTGCGATATTGCCTGCGGAGTTTTTCGTTAGAGCATGTCTCGTACAAACATAGCCTGACACCGTTAAAACAAGACCATTGTTGAGGATATCCCGTATTGATCCTCTCTCCTTTTTGCTTCATATAAGAAGATATTGAATGTTAAAACAAGTTACGTTCACTTGTACTTCTTTTCAAATTCATGATAATAGTTAAGCCGTAAGAACATCAGCATAATATGCTACCGTCTCCCCCCCCCCCCCCCCCCCCCCTCTCCCCGCCCCCTTCCACCCACTTATCAAAATGACTCAGTCTTGCCTGGCGGGGATGTGGCTGGTAATCTAGCCAGTCCTACGGCACAGTGTCATGCAGCTCTGTAACGGCGAAGAGAATTTCAAGTGGACGAACGCAGTCTCCAGAACTTACTTGCCTCAGGCCATAACCGATACTCCATATCAACTAGAAAAGTGAATGATAGTCGTGATAGTACAGCTTGGTGTGGAGTTTCTCCCCTCACCACTTCCCCCAAAACCCTTCTACCCTGATTTGAGAATTTTAAAGCACCCACTTCCCTCTAGGTTCAATGCAAGGGACAGAGTCCATGTACATGAGTTTAAAAGACGTGGAAGGCATAAAGAGACAGGGCACATTGGATGTTCCCTTTTTTTTAATCAGAAGATGTAATATCTATAATGTTCTCTCGGTAACTGTGTTAATTTATTATGGGCGTTCCCAACTCAAGCTATGCTTTCCGGGTTTTCGCCTCCTTCCGTATCTGAAGTATTAAATGTATACTCTTTGTTGAAATAATTGTTACATATATCATGTATATAATTACATTGTGTTTCATATTGTACCGTTGAGAAGGAAATAAATGTTAATAAATACAAAAATACAAATAATACGCGACCGTTCTATTTTGATATAATGTAATTGTATGGTCATGATTATCTTTTGAAATTCTAGACTCGTAGACGTGTTGAAGCGGTACATGCGTCATATTATGATGACTGTTGTTCAGAGATTCATTAATCATACATATTAAACTGAGCCCGGAAGGAAGATGGATAACACGTGAAAAACATCATGCAAGTCGAGCGCGTTTACTATATAATTATGGGATAAACACTAACCAGGAAAGAGACCGTAAAGAAGATATACAGACAGACAGACAAGATCGACAAAGTGGTGGAGTGAGCAGAGAGAAAGAGAGAGGGAGAGAGAGAGAGAGAGAGAGAGAGTCATATAAAGTGGTAGAGAGTGTGTGTTTGCGTGTGTGTGTGTGTGTGTGTGTGTGAGAGAGAGAGAGAGTCATATAAAGTGATATAGTGTGTGTGTGTGTGTGTGTGAGAGAGAGAGAGAGAGTCATAAAAAGTGATAGCGTGTAAGAGAGAGAGAGAGAGAGAGAGAGCGAGAGAGACGGGGGTAAAGGAGAGCGCAAATACAAGAGTGAAACAGAGGGAGAGAGTCACATAGTGAGAGTGATCAACAGTGGGAAAGAGACAGCAAGAGAGACAGGCACTCATTCATAGAGACGGAATGAAAGCATGCGAGACAGAGAGATATTCAGAGTGGGGGGGAGAGAGAGAGAGAGAGAGAGAGAGAAAGATAGAGAGAGAGAGGGAGAGATAGAGAAAGCTACAGACACCTCTGTTATCACTGACAATCGAATTATGTAGCTCGTAATCAAATAACGTCTTTCGTTATTGGTTTTTTATTGAGTTTGCGACAAAATGAGTTGAGCCATAAAAGTGACCGCAAAAAATGCATTCGCAGAACGTTTACAGCAGGCTAATGATATTCATTGCATACAAATCTGTTAATACATAACAAAATGAAACAAGACAAAAATCCATTGTGTTGATGATACATAGACAAAATAGAGGAGAATTGCTGAGAGAGTAGTTTTGCTGTAATTCTCAGTCATTCATTCACGGGGAGGGGGTTCGATGCAGGTCTATACGGCCAGGTTTCAATAGACCTACTGTTTGACATTGCTATCGAAAATATAGAAAAATATGGGGTATTATTTTTCGGCATTTTTCATGTTAATAACTAGCGGTGCGTTGAGCATCGCAGATTTTTAAATCATACCACCGCACTTTACAATGACTCTTTTGGCGACCCCCATCATTGCCTACATGGAGTAAGGTTGTGACAGGCGCGGATCCAGGGGGGGCCAAGCGTGCCTTGGCCCCCCCCCCCCCGCAAAAAAAAAAAAAAAAAAAAGAGAAGAAAGGAAAAGAAGGGAAAAAGGAGAGAAGGGAAAGAAAGAAGAGAAGAAAAAAAAAGAAAAGGGGGAAGAAGGAGATCGGGGGGCCGAAAGGGCCTTGCCTCCCAGGCTGTTGACCCCCCCCCCCCCCCAATCAAAAAAAATAAGAGAGAAGGAAGGAAAGGGAAAGAAATGACATAATTTCCGAGATTTTTCCTTACTTTTTAGTAAATACGTTTGTTAATATGTGTTTGTTGGAGAATGACAAATTACTAAATTTACAGCCAGGCAAGAAATATGATTCTTGAGATTCCTACATGTCAGGCCCGAGGTGGGGCGGTGATTGGGAGCCTCGAGCTCCCCCCCCCCCCCCCCACTTTTTTGAAAAAGTATATTAAAGAGAAATAAAATAGAATGAGAGCAAGAAAGAAAGAATAGTTAACTGCCAGTGTTAAAAATTAATGAGGCATCTAAATATGCTCATCTGACCGTGATTAAATGCCTAAAACCCCTAAGCTCCCGGGGGCTCTGCCCCTGGATTTCACCTAGGACCCTACGACGGGCCCTTAGATGCTCATCTGACGGTAATTTAATGCCTAAAACCCCTGATTTTTCGGGGCTCCGCCCCCTGGAACCCACGCCAAATAGTGACCTGCCAGTGTCATAAAATAATAAGGTATACAAAAAATGCTCATCTGACCTAAATTAAACGCCTAAAACCCCTGAGCTTCCGGGGCCGGCTCAGCCGCCTCGACCCACCAGGGGCCCTAAGGCGGGCCCCTGAATGCTTATCTGACCGCAATTTATTGCCTTAAACCCCTTAGCTTGCGGGGTCGGACAAGGTATCAAAATGAGTTTATCTGACCGCAGGCGCGTAGCCAGGGGGGGGGGGGGGTCCCCCAAATCGGAAGAGGACGTAGGAAGAAAAAGGAGCAAACAAAGAACACCTTTGAAAAAAGGATTAAGAGTATAGAGAACGGTACAGCGAATCGTCTTCTTTCTCTCATAATCTTGTGAAACGTCAAAGCTTCCGCGCGAAGCGCGTGAGTGGGGAACCTGAATTCAGACGAGGATTCAGAGGCGAGAACGGTAATACGAATCTTTAATGATTTAATGAAACGTAAAAGCTTCGCGCGGGATGGAGGGGAAACTAAATTCCGACGAGGATTATTTTCGAGAACGGTACAACAAATCGTCTTCTTTCTCTAATGACTTAATGAAAATTAAAAACTTCAGCGCTTTGCGCGGCAGGGGGGAACCTGAATTCAGACGAGGATTAAGAGTCGAGAACTGTACAGCCAATCGTCTTCTTTCTCTCATAACATTATAAAACTTTAAAGCTTCCGCGCTTCGCGCGGGAAGGGGAGGGGGGACCTGAATTCGGACGAGGATTAAGAGTCGATAACTGTACAACGAATCGTCTTCTTTCGAATGATTTATTGAAACGTAAAAGCTTCCGCGCTTAGCGCGGGAGGGGGGGAACTGAATTCAGACGAGGATTAAGAGTCGAGAACTGTACAGCCAATCGTCTTCTTTCTCTCATAATCTTATGAAACTTAAAAGCTTCCGCGCTTCGCGTGGGAAGGGGGGGGGACCTGACTTCGGACGAGGATTAAGAGTCGAGAACTGTACAACGAATCGTCTTCTTTCGAATGATTTATTGAAACGTAAAAGCTTCCGCGCTTAGCGCGGGAGGGGGGGGGAACTGAATTCAGACGAGGATTAAGAGTCGAGAACTGTACAGCCAATCGTCTTCTTTCTCTCATAATCTTATAAAACTTAAAAGCTTCCGCGTTTCGCGCGGGAAGGGGGAGGGGGGGACCTGAATTCGGACGAGGATTAAGAGTCGAGAACTGTACAACGAATCGTGTTCTTTCTCTAATGATTTAATGAAACGTAAAAGCTTCCGCGCTTCGCGCGAGAGGGGGGGGGGGACCTGAATTCAGACGAGGATTAAGAGTCGAGAGCTCTCCAAAGAATCGTAATAATTTAATAAATCGTAACATTTTCTTGTGAAACGTCAAAGCTTCCGCGCGAAGCGCGGGATGGGGGGGGGGGGGGACCTGAATTCAGACGAGGATTCAGAGGCGAGAACGGTAATACGAGTCTTTAATGATTTAATGTTACCTTCCGCGCTTCGCGTGGGATGTAGGGGGAACTAAATTCCGACGAGGATTATTTTCGAGAACGGTATAACGAATCGTCTTCTTTCTCTAATGATTAAAGGAAACTTAAAAAAGCTTCCGCGCGAAGCGCGGGAAGGGGGGGAACCTGAATTCAGACGTGGATTAAGTGTCGAGAGCTCTCCAAAGAATCGTAATAATTTAATAAATCGTAAAATTTTTCGCGCTTCGCGCGGGAGGGGAATAACTAAATTCAAACAAGATTTATTTTTGAGAAAGGTACAACGAATCGTCTTCTTTGTCTAATAATTTAATGAAACGTCAAAACTTCCGCGTTCGCGGAGGAGGGGGGGGGGGGGGACTCGCCCCTCCCTGCACCGACCCCCCCCCCCCCCGCATTACGTCACTGTTGGTCACCATTACGTACCAATATTGTCCTCGCATAATTTCAAATTTGGGCCCCCCCCCCTAAGAAATCCTGGATCCGCGCCTGGGTTGTGAGGTGACCTTGCTTGGAATTCTGCGATGCTAATGAGGCCACTGGCGCCTGGTTACAACAAATGTTCATAGAAATATGATGCCAATTAGCTTAGATTTTTCTTTTAAGCTTTAATACTACTGGTGTTAACAACGTATATGAGTCCGGCCTTGGGGCCATAATTATCGCAGTGGTCATGACCTTGGCCATGGATAGAGTAGCGTGTACAAACCCTAGGAAGGCAATATTTCCCCAGTGGCTTAGTGACTTAGAACTGCTGGCCTCTACTTCATCACTTCTTACTATAGGCAATTTCCAACAAAACATTGCATATCTTGACCAAGAGTCAGTTGAAGAGTATATTTAACATGCCAATAAAATATAACAAGATTAAACAATCTATTTCGATACCCAAAACTCGGCCGCTATAGGGTGCCCTTATAGTCACTTTTTTAAAGCTTACCAACACTAGTGTGGCTAGGAGGGATTAGACCACACAGCGAGGTCACTGACAGGTGGCTATCTCATCAACTCAGCTCTCAAATAACATAAGAAATAGAGGATCATGGGGGACCAACAGGCACCGATTGGGGAAGCTTTCTATATAGAGGGAGCAAGTAGCTACCAGTAGGACAGTGGGGCTTTAAGAGGTGAATATTTTTTGTATAAAGATTCCTCTTTTTTCACCTACACTCATGTTCCTACATGCAAATTCACATATCATTTCTATGAATCATGATAACTACATTGTTATTGCGTGACGAGTTCACCTAAGGACGACCGGTTTAGTTGAAAACGCGAACGGCATTTCATCATGCCCCTTCGTTTAGCCCTAGCCCCAGACTGTAGTTCGAACACGAAGCCTGTGCAAAGTGTCCGACGCTTTTAATAGAACGAAAAATAGGTTGTGGGAGGGCTTCCCCTATTTAGAAATGGGGTTAAAAAGGCAAAATTCCTCACCGATCGATCTTTCAAAAGGTCTTGAAGGATGTATCTGATGTCTTCGTCGAGAGGCGATACTCGTTTTAGAACTGGAACATAACGCCGGGCACTCTCGATTGGTAACCCGGCATTTCGGGTAGTGACTCTACCTACCTCGGTCCCACGTAGTTGCAAAGCTGCTGGTGAAACAGATCGCTTGTAGCAAATTAATTCTAGTCGACTAAAAAGGATAAGGTTGTCAAGAGGCAGCAATGTACTTTATTCCTAGAATGAACTTATACGATGGTCTTTTTGTCAAAAAAATGATATGTTTAAGACAAAACTGTCCTGCAGTTCTTGAAAGAGACCGGGCTACCTGTGTAAAAGAAGAGATATAATTGCATGAGAACCTGTATAGAGAGGAGAAGGGGGAATGTCACAGGAAGAGATAGATTGGGAAGAAGAGACTTTGGCACAAAAAGATAAACAGGCTCCCATAAATGATAGAAAATATAGGGAATTATTGAAATTTATACGAAAAAAGAAAGAAAGTGTGAGAGAGAGAGAGAGAGAGAGTTAAAGTAACGAATGAAGAATTATCGAAGAGTGTGCATTTTGTGTGTTGATGTGGATATGAACATCGTCACAATTGAAGGGGATTGTTAATCATATTCATCCCCCCCCCCCAAATAAAAATATATATAAAGCTTTCGGACACTGCAGCTTCTTTTCAGTACAGTGATTCCCTGTAGTTTATGATTTTAATTCAATAGTATTAAAAAAAAAAAGCTTTTTCAATATTAGCCCATCTCCTTGCCTTGCGTAAGTGATTTGAAAATAATTTTTTTTTTTTTTTTTTTTTTCGCTTTAATTTTTTTTGACTGAAAATGCCGATATCGTTATAATATTTTACATGTAGAATTAAACAAAAATGTTTGGGCAGCCTTTTGGTTTTAAAAGACTGAATGTTTAGCCAAATACTACTTCTTCATTAAAAATAAGGCTGTGCTTTTTATTAGCAATATTGCTACGATATCCTTTTGAAATAAATGAAGTCCCTTTTGTATCAGATGTACATCTGATGATACATGAAGCATTAGCAAGAGGGGTCGCATATCGATAGAGGGCGATATTCAAACTATCTTTAACGTTGCCATTAAAGGGCCCATGACATCGAAATACAAGTGTATTCCTGTTGGTGTGCAGTCCTGCATACATCTCATATTTTGATATGTAAACTTCTGAATTTGTTTCATAGATTTTTAAATATTTTTTAACCTCCAGATCTCATTCCCCTTGTGACATCATCTGTCAGTCATCAATGAGCTAACTTGAAAAAGTGGCATGTAACTTTGTCAAAGTTGACCACCTGTTACAATACCATAAACAATGGCAACATATAACTTGCTATTTAAAGACCATTTCCGTTATTTTTTTTGTATATCAATTCGAATCTGAATGAACAGAAAAGAAAAGAAAATTAAAAACTTATTCCCCCCTAAAAAAATAACGAGTCCACATTGGTATAATTTGCAACAATTACGGTGCCGACATAACATGTGGAGTTTTGTGTGGACCCGATCGGCTCACCTATATCATGTATGCTCCTGAGGCGATGAGCCGTGATTAATTATTGCAAAGTCATTGTGAATATGCATTCTCAATATCAGACTTTGTCATGAAGTCGATTGCTAGTTTTAAGATTGACAACTTCCGGTTGTTAAAGCTTTAAATTTCGAGTTTTCAGAGAGCTTTATCTCCTCTTGCAGATACTAAAATAGCATATAATAATTGATGTTATTGGGTTAGAATTCTTTGTTTGGATTTATCAGTGCAATAATGAAGGGGAAAGAACGTGAACCTGAAATGGTTCACCTCACTAATGTTTCTACACCCCTATTTTTTCTAATAGGCCTACACAAGTCGCAATGATAGAGTATGTGCAATTATGATAGTCTTTCATTTATATTTTTCAATCCGAAAAAACCAATAATACTCCGTATGTGGTTGTAAACAGTATAAACAATTGGTAGAAAAAATGGTTACGTTTATACCCAAGTGCTTCCAAAATATATAGTATCTGATATTATCTTGCTTTGATTCTATTAATGCTATTGTATTTGTTAAACTGTTGTATATTTAACTTGCTTTCTATTTATATGCAATGGACCTTGTGGCAGTTTAGCCCTGTGCTAAAAAATGTATCCAATAACGTCTACTAATACTACTACTACTACTACTACTACTGCTAATTCAAATATCTTATTGGATTCACACATCTCATTAAATATTATATAATAATAATAATAATTCTCTGATAAATTGCTTTAAGGCGTTCGTCACCACGGTTCTATCATAGGTCCATGGTTCTATACACAATTCCAAAAACAGCGTCCTCTATCCAAAAAGTTTGGCCTACTTGGTATCGTGAGTAGCAATATGGTGCATGTTACTAGGTTGGAAAAGCACTTAATAAAATAAAATGTACCCACTTGAGTTGGCCGAACTATGCGTGCATAAATGGCTCTGTTCGCTCCAAATGGATAGCGCCCACTACCGATGTTATCAATATATTTAAATCAACTCGAATTAGACATCTATAACAAAATGATTAAGTATTATACAGAACAAATGAAAGATTCACCCTTTTCTAGCCTTTGCATATTTTTGCGCCACGTTGAAGTGCCGCATGTGTCCCCTGGAGCCCCGTAGAAACGTTACTTTGGATGAAATTTAGACTTTAGAGCAACACAACAATAAAAGATTCAGGTTGATCTACTGTTCAGATTTTATTTGCCAAAGTGGTTTTCTTCTTACCTTTTCCCCATCATACTTTACCCTTAACAAAGTAATTATACATATAAATATATTCGAGCATTTGTATCCCCAACTGAAAAAAATAGACTTTGACAACATCTTTTTCTACTTTCTTCTTCTCCTTCGTCTTCTTCTTCTTCTTCTTTGTTGTAAAAGGACGTGTCTCGAGCGAGCTCCAGAGTTTTTGTAAGTTTTGTCGGAATTATACTGTTTATAATTACAGTTTTAATACTAGTGTACTACTAGTACACAGTACAACCATACCAAACCAAGTCCACCTTTCTTGTGTGTTAATATTTGTAGTTTTTATGCTTTTTTTGTGGTAACCTTGTGTAAGAATTTTTGGCCACTATGGCCAGTGAAGCCGAACAGGCCTCCCGGGATATGCCGGGGACCAGCTCGGCTCAAACTACCGTTCCTGTTTCTGCTGCCGAGCCGTTCAAGGCCGTAAGCAGAAACAATGGTATCGTTTTTGGTTCTGCAGCACATGTTCCTATTCATGATTACATAAGAGCGTTTGCAGACACCATTCCAGCTCATTGTATAGTGTCTGCCTCTCGTATCAGTAACCAACGTATTGCTATGTATCTGAATTCCAAAGAAGCAGTCTTGAGTGCCGTTGACAAAGGTTTGACCTTTAGAGGCGCATTCATACAAGTCTTACCTTTGGTTTTGCCCACAACACGTCTCACACTATCTAATGTTTACACAGAAATTCCGAACTCTGTTCTTGTAAAACAAGTTTCTGCTTTTTGTAAAGTAGTCTCACAGATTCGTCCCATCCCTATTGGTTTTAAGGATAAACAACTAGCTCACATCATGTCCTTCCGTCGACAAGTCCAGGTGCTGCTTACTCCGAATGTTACCCTACCCGATTTCGTTAACTTTTTTCACGCAGGCACCAATTATCGCGTTTTTCTTTCCACTGAGGCGGCTCGCTGTTTTGAGTGCGGAGAGGCTGGACATATCGGCAAGAATTGCAAAAAAACCGCTCGGCCAAATGAGTCCGCAAACTCTACCCTTACGTCAACACAGGCAAAAGGAAAATCTGACCCACGACATCCCCCCAAAGTGTCTAAAACCTTACGGTCTGAACCTGAAACCCTTAATCTGAGGGCGTCCCCAGTACACACAGAAAAGCCTAGCGGCTCCAGCCCTAGGCCCGCCTCTTCGCGCTCAATGGTTGACGAAACCGCTGAAGGGGCCCTTGCGCGTAGGCCTACAACTCCGGTTGCGATAGTTTCCCGTAGCATTAATAATAGTCCACCTAGCAGCTACCCCACAGGCAGTAGCCAGGACAAAGTTCCTCCTCTCGTAACCCCCACAATTTCTTTGACCCAAACCCTTTGCGACCCCATCTGGGGAGCACCGCCCGCCCCGTCCAGACTTTTCGCAGATGTTGTTAAAAGGAAACAACCTCCCGAACCTTCTTTGGTAGACTCCCCTAAACTTACTCCAATTGTGTCTGCTACCCCACCGCGGAAACTAATGAGAAAAGTTTCCTCTCCCGTGACCTCAGAACCTCCCTCCCCTGTATCAGTATCGCTCCCTGCGTCACCAATCCCACCCTCTCCCGCTTCCACGGTAGACACTGTCGACACTGATGACGTGGCGGTATGGGATGATACACAGACTGACGATGAATCCTTTGACTGGGCCTCCTCTTTTCCGTCCAGTCAAGGACCCCTCTCTTCAAAGGAAATTTGCAAATTTCTAAAGATTGTCAAAGCACGGAAAAAACCTCTAGAGGTAGCGAGAAAATTCACTTCCAACATATCAGGACTTGTAAGACAACTTAGACCCCTGAGGAACAGTCCTCTGTTTACTAAAAGTACACAGCAGAGGATTTACAAATTGATCAAAAATTTAGATATCTAATATGGCCATCTTCTTATGTAATATGAGCGTAGACCTGCATGCCTTTCTCTCCTTTTTTATGACGCTGTCGTTGCTCACCCTTAATACTGGAGGTTGCTCCAATGCCATGAAGAATGCTTCAGTGTTTAGTTATGTTGATAATATTGCGTTTGATTCTGACATTGTGTTTCTACAAGAAATTAATGACCTCTCCCAGAATTCTCAATGTTGGAATTTGTGGTCATCCTATAAACCTTTTTGTGCCCCCGGGCATAATCGAGGATCCGGAGTAGCTACCCTTGTGAAGAACAATCTTTGTAGTGATATTGACTCCTTAGTTATACTTAATAGCCACATTATATATGTTAAAATTGAGTTCGATGGTGGTATGTATCATTTATATAATGTGTTAATGCCACAAGATGACGGCCTTGCTATTAAGGCCGTTCATCTTCTTGCGTATCATGTTAATCAGTGCAGCGATGGTGTTATTATTATTGGTGGTGATTATAACTGTACCCTATCTCCGTCATTAGACAGATTGTGCATGCCTAATGAGCATAGACCTAAGTTATCTTCTGCCCTCAAGGAAGTGATTGATAGTAATAAACTATGTGATACGTGGCGCAGACTTCACCCTCATGAAAAGAAATACTCTTGGCATAGGAACAACCCTCACAGCGTTAATGGTGTTTCTAAAGCCAGACTTGATCGTTTTTATGTGTCTTTTCCCCTAATACCTTCATTACACTCTTGTCGTATTCTACCTTGTACTCTCTCTGATCACTGTGCGATTTCCCTGAAAATTAAAATTCCCCCACAGAAGCCAAGAGGATGTGCTTTTTGGCATCTTAATAATTCCCTTCTTGATGACAATGACTATAGAAGTATTATTATTCATTTCTGGACTGACTGGCAAAATAAAAAAGCCGACTTTCCTAACATTCTGTCATGGTGGGACTTTGGTAAATCCCACATTAAGGTGCTCACTCAAATGTACGGATCTAAGTTAGCCAATGAGAAGAAGGAAACGATATTGAATATCAATAAAACCATCGACGAACTGCATTCTTCGCCTGAATTCACGCCTGATATCCAGCAGGCTCTTGCTGAACAAAGAACTGAACTAAACATTCTCCTTAAGAATCAAGCCAAGGGTGCTCTTGTAAGGTCACGTTTTCAATATGCTAATGAGATAGACACTAGCTCATCCTATTTTTATGGTCTTGAAAAATCAAACTCTACTTTTAAAACACTCTCTCGTACCCGTCTCCCTTCGGGTAACATTACAGAGGATCAGAACGATATTAAAATTCACGTTCGGAATTTTTATAAGAATTTGTACTGTCGTGTACCTATTGATGAAAATTCGGTTGATACTATTTTATCTGATCTATCGAAACTCAACCCTGAGGATTCAAAACATCTTGACGCTCCTTTGTCATTCAATGAACTTGATATTGCTGTCACACAGCTCGGCAAAAATAAAACGCCTGGTCTAGATGGACTTTCTTCTGAATTCTATCAGACTTTCTGGCCCTTGATAAAAAATGATCTCTTCTCTGTATTACAATATGCCATAAGTACTGGAACCCTCCCACATACTTTTCGTAGAGCAGTGATTACGTTGATTCCTAAAAAAGGAGACCTGGCAGACATTGCAAACTGGCGACCAGTCTCTCTTCTAAATAATGATTACAAAATTTTTGCAAAGATACTTGCCAATAGATTGAAACATTATATTACTAACATTGTATCTGAAGACCAAACGTATTGTGTTCCAGGTCGAACGATTTATGACAACTTAAATTTGATCCGAGACATTGTACACTTCTCTAATTGCAATGATACCCCTCTTGCAGTAGTTAATTTGGATCAAAGGAAAGCCTTCGATAATGTAGATCATAATTATCTCTTCAATACCATGAGAGCTATGGGCTTTGGAGAATATTTTATTTCTTGTATTCAACTTTTGTATAATGACGCAGAGGGCTTAGTCAAAGTGTGTGGATCCCTCACTGCGCCTTTTCCTTTTCAAAAAGGCATACGCCAAGGTTGCCCTTTATCTGGCTTTCTGTATTCTATAGCCATAGAACCTTTTCTTCACAAGTTAAAAGTTAATCTTTCATCGTGTTCTTTCTCCTTACCCAACACAGATATGAATGTCTCGGTATCTGCGTATGCGGATGATATATCAATTTTTGTCACTGAAGACAAAGGCTTTGATATTATTCTAGATACATATAACACTTTTAGCAAGGCCTCGGCAGCCTGTCTTAATTATGTTAAATCTCAAGGACTGTGGGCCGGTTCATGGTCGAAACGTAGAGACAGGCCCCTTGATTTCCTGTGGAATTGCGAAGGTCTCCTCTTTCTTGGAGTTCATCTAGGAAATAATAATAATTATGTAAACAAAAATTGGTCAAAGTGTAAAGAAAAACTGAGTAAGACTCTATCTCGATGGAGCTCCCTTTCTTATAGTTTGTCCTTTAAAGGCAGAATCATTATTGCTAATCAATTAGCTGCATCTAAACTTTTCCATTGTCTTGCAGTTTTGTCTCCCCCTCAGCAAACACTAATTGAACTCCAAGAAATGCTTATTAATTATGTATGGTCTGGTAAACGACATCTTTTAAGAAAGCAAATTCTGTTTCAACAACCCAACAAAGGTGGACTTGGTTTGGTATGTCTCCAAGCACGAACCCTTACATTTCGTTTTGCCTTTTTACAGCGTTATCTCAATCTCTGTTCTCATCCTGCGTATGCTCTTTGTTCTCATAATTTTCGCAGATATAAGAAACTAAATCTTGATTTTCCTTTGTTTCTGACTGAACTAGACCCAAAGTTTTATACCAGCCTTCCTTGTTTCTATTCGGAAATTTTGCGTGCTTGGATTACCTCTGGAGCAAGCGTCGAGACATCGTCCTTTACTGTCAACCATGTGTTAAACATTCCCTTGAATTATTATAAATTTCTTCAATATACACTGGATGGCGACAAGATCTTCCCTGTTAGACTATTTGCATGTGGAATCAAACTCGTCAAGCATCTTGTAAACCCGAACAACGGTACCTGGCTCCGAGCAGACGAGGTCGTCATTGCCTCCACCTTGCAGCGTCCGTCTTTACGCCTTTTGGAACTTGACCTCTCTCGACTTCACAAAGAGATTTCCGGTTTGTTTCCTAGATTCTTTTCGAACAGTGGACTAAGACTGTCAGCAGCTTCAGCTTATCTTCATAATCTGACTGAACCTGTTACCTCTCCGTTCTCGACCATAACTAAAGACAACAAGAACATTCTTGCCACGCCGACTAAATCGATATATCGGATCTTCAACCGTGCTATTAACTTTCTTCCTAGAGCTCAAGTTACTCATTGGCACGAGGCTGGGTTACTTTCCCCTTCTAAACTAATCAACTGGACTGAAATCTACTGCTATCCATCATCTAAGAAAGATGGGGACACTCAGTACAAACTATTACACAATGTTCTTCCGTCGCTTGCCGTTCTTCATCATCTTAATCCCGATATCTCCTCTTCATGTGGATGGTGTGGCAAGAAGGGAACTATTCTACACCTCTTTATCGAGTGTACTTCTATACAACCGGCCTTGGATCTTCTTCATCATCTTCTGTCAAGTCTTCTACCCGAAGTAAACATTGACTTTGACCTCTACTGGACTCTGGTTCCACATGCAAGAGGTCGTAACAGGGAGGCCGTGCGCCTATCCAACTTTTTTATTGTCATTCTTAAAAGCACATTATATTGGCTTTATCGTACCTCTCGTTTTCTTGATCCACTTCCTTTTTGGAAACTTAGAATCAAGAACAGAGTCATTCTTGATTATGAATTTCACAAATTACAAAACAATTTGGTGTTATTTCATAAGATATGGTCGTACAATAATGTACTCTTTCTTTCAGATGATATTGATCTCACATGGTTGATTTAATTGTTGTTTGTGATAAGTTTGTCTTGAGAAGAAGCTCATAGTTGGAAGTTATGAATCCCATAATTTAATCGTTTTGAAACACTCTATGGATGTGTAATCATTTGTAATCAGTGTTTAGTACAATTCATGTTTTTTCTCAATTTCTACCGTCGAAATTATTGTTTTTTTATGAATTGTTTAATGGTTACTTTCTCATGTATTACGTACTACTTGTTGTTGATTATTGGTATATGATTCACAAACACTTATTATATTAAGTGCATCACTGTTATCTTTTTTATCTGTTTTTATTATTATATGTATTGTAAATAAAGTTTTACTTTCAAAAGTCAAAAAAGTCTTCTTCTTCTTCTTCTTCTTCTTCTTCTTCTTCTTCTTCTTCTTCTTCTTCTTCTTCTTCTTCTCATTCGTATGTTGACTCTGCCTCCTTCATTCCTTAAAATTCTTGCTGATAAATGGGATGTGTGTGTGTCACAAAAGTGCAGGGTGTCTACATAGTTAAGGTCGAAGTTTTAACAAAAATGTCCTGTCTGGTTTCTGTCAATTATTAGTTGGGCACTATTTCTTTTGTTTATCCCAGTGGTCATTTACAAGGCGTTCGTGCAAACTTACTGCTTTAAAAGAATTGCATATTTATTGTATTTGCTCGTTTTTTGATAGAAAGATGTATCCTTAACCGATCTGTCTTAAAGTGTGGACCGGTACTTGATCGTAAGGCGATGAAAAGCGTTAATAATATTACAAAAGTGATAAATGACTGTAATATGATTAATAGTATTAGTATCACTTTAGTCACAGAGGTGTCGTTGTCTAGTAGATACGTCCGTGGGTCACAATGTTAGCGGTTCGAGTCCCACCGCGGCACTAATGTCTTTGGCAGGACTTTAATCTTCATTTGCTACCTTCACCCAGGTGAAGTAAACGGGTTCCTGGTATTCCCTGAACACTTCAATACCATATCATGACTTCTCAGTCACAGCCGGTGTACTACTATGATAATTTGTAGTAAGCGTAGTAGAGTTTAGTAATGTAGCAGCTGTGTTATATAAATTGATATATATATGTTTATTATTAGCATTATTATTATTATCGTTATAATTTCTATTTATAATATCCTTATCAATATTATTATTATTATTATTCAAAATATTATTATTATTATTTTTCTAATAGTGTTATTATTATTATTATTCTAATATTATTATTATTATGATCATCATTTATCATCATCATATTTTTACCTTTATTATGAATATTATTATTATCATTGTTTTTTTAATACATTTCTTTATTTGTGTTTTTATTGGTAAATTATAAGAAATCACGATATTTACAAATAATTTACATTATTAGAAACAAATTCACTAAACAGAATAAAGTATTAACAATAAAATAAAGTAAATTGTACCCAAAAAAAAAGGCAGACAATTGAAAGCGAAACAAATTAATTATTATTATCATTGTTATTATTATCATGAGAAAACAAACAAATTTCAACATATTTTTCACTTCGGCCTTTGAGCTAACTCACGTGAAAATCAACTTTCCCACATATAAACACCATGCGCTTTTGCCTTTTGCTGAGAAATGTTCGCCTTCATAATCATAACGTTATAACGTATCTGGTACTTTTAAACTAGCATTAAGAAGCATTTGAATACACCTGGGGGGTTGTTTCACAAATATTCTAAGTTGAAATTATCTCTAAGTTGGACTAAAAAATTATGGAAAGCCGTTAGCATCTTTACAAATATTTTGTAAAATTGATTTTAAAAGGCATAACATGTTGATTTAAATCATTAATAATTTCCATTATCAAGGAGATTTCATGTTCTTGATGTGGAATTTATAAAAAGTCTAAAACACTTGAATTTTCGCTTTTTAATTTATTTTAATTTAAGGCTACAAATGGCTCTCCGTAATTTTTAATTCCAACTTAAAGTTAAGTTCGACTTAGGATCTTTGTGAAACACCCCCAGATGCCTTTTAATGTTTTGACATGTTTAACGAATGATTACTCAACACAAGGTTCTCGATTAATGCGTTAATAAGTTTCTTTCCTGGGCAAACTGCAATTTAAAACAACCTTCAAATTGTCGAGGATGACATTAATTTTGCAAAAGAGCAACTCTGACAAGGTGTCTCATTTCATTATCTTAACCCGTTGGCTACTGAATTATCTCATTATCATAGGCTTAACACAGGGACCACCAAGTTAAAGTAAGCAATGGGGTATTAAGTGGCATTCTTCAATGTGACAATTATTCCATGTATAACTTATGTAAAATGATACAGCTGCAGTTGAGGTGCCAACTGCATGATTACATAATAAATTAGATAGTATCTGAAGACCTCATTAACTAAGTGCTAATTTGCAATGCGACTACGAATATAGGACTTCTAAGTTGTAAATATTAGAATCAGAATTTGTATTTACATAGTAGTCATTGGTAAATATAGTGATTTTAGTGGCAAGAATGATAAATTACCTAATTTTAATGCCACAAATTGTTTTGTGTAATGGTTGGATCGTATGTTTTACTTGACTGCTAAGAAAGCACACGTATGCTGGAAGCAACCCGGGGACTGACGGCTTTAATTCTTCTCCGAGGAACTTGGTAATGATGATGAATGCCTTTTTAACAAAGGGCACTAGCGCATCGACTTGGTTTCGAACCTAGGACCTGCAGGTTATGAGACCATTGCTTTACCACTAAGCCATCGCGTCTCCTCTAATATAGATATTTCGACCAGAAAAGATAGATTTGTTGATTATAAGGCTGCATGAACAATTGAATCCCCCTTCCCCCTTTTTCTGCTACTTTCTATCACTATTACTCCAATCATACCCTACTGAGAGCTGTAGTAGTATATGTAAATGTGAACATTAGTAAGAATTATCAAATATCTGGGCATAAATATATATTTTTTTAAATAATGAGGATGATCCATATTCCTAAATATATTTATTTTTTTTTGGGGGGGGGAAATAAACGATGGGACTGTTTTGACAATTTTTGAATAAAAAAATGAAGAAATGTTTAGACAAATGATTCATTATCTAAGACAAAATGCAAATGTGTAAATGCTTGATTAGCTCTTCGTTTCAACATAAAAACAAGATTTGTGAAGTTAACATTATAAAAAGTAAGTCTTCTTCTTCTTCTTCTTCTTTTTCTTCTTCTTGATCTTGTTATTATTTAGCTTCACCTTATTCTTCTTCCACCTCTTTTTTGTCCTTCTTCTTTTTCTTCCTCTTCTTCTTCTTCCTCTTCTTCTTTTTTTCCGTCTCCTCCTTATCCTCCTTCTATTCATCTTCCTTAACCATCTCCTTCTTATCCTTTTCTTTCTTCTTCTTCTTTTCATTTTGAGAACGCTGGTCGGCTTTCTGACGTCACCTTACCACATCTATTGTTAAAAAAAAATCCAATCTAATCAGAAATTAAAGCTTTTTCTCGATTTGTCACTGGATTATCTGCCCTCCAGCTGTCTGCGTATTAGAAGCTATTTTCATATCCCATGATTATGAAAAGCTTCTTAGCCTACAAAAGACAGCTACTGCTATTTTACTGACAAGTCAGCAGTGGCACCCAAGTCGAAGGGCAAGGATAAGTGGGGCACTATGTCCCCAATATTAAACTGAAACAAACCTCCCACCCCCCTGAAAAAAGGGAATAAAACCTTTTCATTGCAATAACAAAAAAGTTTCCAATCTCAGTACCTTTTCAGGTGCGCTAAATACGAACTAGAAAATGAACAGCATTAACTAAGCGCTCATATTTTTAAAGTAAAACATAATTATTGAAGTCCCCCTTTTTGTGCGCCCCCATCTTTAAATCTACGCAGGCAACCTTGCCTCTTACCAACTTGGGTCATACCTACGACCTATATACATGTATTTAAACGTTAGAATCGTTGGGGTACGTCAATGCAGGGACATTAGGGCATTTCTTTTTTTCTCGTTTTCCGCAAATAGAGTCAGAATAAGAATTTCAAATAAAGGTCAAAAGTTATTTGATCACTTGCACGTAATCTTGGGATAATATATTCAGTATATTCAATTCTGGTAAAGCTCATAATGCCTCTAGGATGATACCCCTAGTATATGTGTATGCCTGCATCGACACGTGTATTGGGGCAGGAGGAATGACTAAAAAAAAATTAAAAAAAGAGAGAGTGAGGTGGGCTGGGGAGAGTGAGGGGGGTGGGGGGGGGGGAGTTAATTTGACGAACAGAAAGAAAGGGGAAGGTACGACCGAGAGGTGGTTGTGTGAAGGGATCACATCGTACACTGGCAGCCCACGAGGCCGACAGACATCGAGGCGGCACATATTGGTCTTCCAAGCCTTCAGAAAAAGTAGTTTAAAGGGGAAGTCTACTTTGATATTACGATGATTTCAGTGAGCACTAATTTTTTTTTTGGCCCTCGAAAATTTGAAAAATCGCACCCCCTCCCCCTTAAGTGCCAGGGGGGGGGGGGGGGAGCATCTCTAAAAAAAAGGTAAAATTAACGTGTTTTTACACTTTTCGCCCCCCCCCCCCCTGAATCCGTCACTGCTTGTGAGCTCTTCTCCCATTTTTCCTGTACTATAAAATATAAAATTGGTTTTATACAACCCCTGTTTGAAACAAATCTATTCCATCATTAATAACTAAGAAAATGAACGTTTGTAAGATTTTCTGTACAGAGCAAATTGCAGAGTAGCTTGCAAAATACGTCACAGTGAGGCCAATTTGTTTTTTCTGATGATAATTTTTAATCTGTATAATTTTCCCGTTTTTAATCGGATATTAGTCAAACAAAATCAAATTAATATCAGGGTGGACTTTCCCTGTAATAGTTCAAGTTGCGGAGAGCTAAACAAAACTATAAGAGAGAGACCGACATGCCGGTCTTATTCCTACAACTATTCTGAGACTTCACTAGGCCGACGCAGGTTATACGTTGTTGGCCTCATGGGCTGTTGTTCTCGCATGCTGTAGGTCTCAGTACCTGTCTATCTAGAGGACTGTCCATTTTCTATGAAGTCACTGATCAAATACCCCATTTGTCACATTCGTTTTTCCTTTTTACGATCCTTTTTTTCCCTTTTAATTTTTCAAGCGATTGTGAGGGCAGGCAGAGCTCGTCTCCTAAACCCTCCCTTGCATATAGGTTTCTGGACGTTGACGTTATATATATACTATTGAAAGCATTTGGGATTGAATCTTATTCTGTCCATTTTACCAAAAGGTCACTCTCAGGTTATGAAAGAAAAAAGGGATTTATTTGATAAACGACAGACCCCAATTATTCATACAGAGATGTAATTTCAACTTGTCGCAACACGTGTGATTTGCCGCATATCGACAGCACAGAAGTTCAACTGTTCGACCTTTGTATGGACTTCCATCGTCAGTCCGTTATCAATTATACATCAATAAACCATAACTAACTATAGGCACACCCAATCCCGACACCCACATTACTCAAGAAGTAATTGAATACTTAAATTTCGTAAGTTTTTGTTTGTATTACTTGTAATTTTCAATTCATATACATGACCTTTTGTGATAATCGTGATGTTGATGCAGTTTCATGAATTTAGATTAATAGTTATGCGGATGAATAAATAAATGAAAAATCGGAGAGGGCATGTATTCGCAAACTCTGCATGAATTTATGAAACAAATGCGCAAACTTTTTCACTTAGCAACCGCCATTATAACCATGGTTTCTTCATGGTAGGAAAATAATTGGTTGATAAATGACCCATGTAAATGATGGTCAAGAATTTGATTTAATAAATTGCCTGAAATTTCATCATTTTCTCATAAATGTTAGTTTTGAGATCCAGATTTTCTGCCTTAAGCGGTCCTTTGTAGAGCGTCAATATTTGTGACGTCACAAACGGGACACGGCTGGCTAGCTACATACTGCTACACGGCACTGAGCTGTTCGTCCAGTGTGTGACGTCACTATTTAGAGCTCGCTACGCTTGTGTGTTTGACTTACGTTCAGGGGCGTTCGGGGGGTCTAAGGAGGGTCTTGAAAAATGGCATTTTACGCCTTTCCATGCTATCTATATGATTTCTCAGCAAATTGTTCGTGTTTTTCAAGAGAAAATATTTCCATCCATATGTAATTTGCTCTAATTATGAGTTGTTAGTGAATTTTCTTTGTGTAGCTCCTTTAATGACGTGTTTACAACGGGGCAAAGACATTCATAATCAAAATCAGAAATGTCACAGACAAAATATGTTCATTACAAAACGTCTAAATTCCATGTTCTCTTGCATTACGAGACTTCATCAGACATAATGAGCCATAAACATAGTGAATGACTGTAAAAACTGACATGAGTATGATAAATGACTATGTTGAACTATAATGGAATCACTTCAAATGCTCTAATCATTCTACTTTTGACGAGCTTCATCATTTCTATCCATAGAACAAGAAATTATATCATAACTTCGACTGCATTCTTAAGAGAAAACAAGTCTGATACATCAAGATAATTAAAGCTATAATTGTGGAAAACTTGCATGATGTTGCAAAATAATCGCGTTAAGACGATCAAGTGAGTTAACTGGAATCACATCAAATGCTTCACCACCATTCTACTTTAATCGACAGGACAGGAAGACTCAGGGGCGGTGGGGCGTCTTCAACAGTTGGTTCACCAACAAAAAAGGAACCGTCTGGAAAAAAGGGGGACTCACAAAGGGGAACCTCAAAGCGAAAATATATCCCTTATATACCCCTACATTTTCAAGATTGTGATTACATTGTCAGGGATGATTTCAATATTTGGCTTCTCTCTTTACATGGTCCAAAATACTTCTTATAAATAAGATCATACTTGCAGTTGGGTGTGATGGTCTGAATATCCATTTGCGAGCAATCGATAGAAAAGGGGCACTTACCAAGAAAAAGGGACATATATACAAACATTATAATGATTACAAAAATCATGATGAGTTTTGAAAACAATTTAATCATGAAAGAAGACCTTAACTATTAACATAAGTCCATCAACTATGAATGCGAGCGAGCTTTGGTGGAAATTAAAGAAAGAGTTGCTCTATCTCGTTCTAAATCAGGGGTGCAATTATTACAAAGGAAAAGGCGCACTTGTCAACGTAAAACGGGCACCTCTTAGATTTGGATAGGGGCAATTATTAGAAGTGAAGGGGGCACGTATCAGAAGTGAAAAGGGATACTTCTCGCACCTGAAAAGGGGCACTTAGCAGATATGATAAAAGGATACTCATTGGAGAGGAAAAGGGGCACCTCTCAGATTTTTATATGAGCATTTGTCAGTGTTGAAAAGGAGCATTTATGAAAAGGGGAAGGGACCCCTTATAAAATAAAATGGGGGAACTTATCACAATAAAAAGGGACATGTATCAAAGTAAAACGGGCATTTATTAAAAGGGAAAGGGGCACCTTTTAAAGAAAAAGGGGCACTTGACAAAGTAAAAGAAAGCCCTTTTCCTAAAATGAATGAATGCAAATAAATGAACACTTTGCCTTTGCAAAAAGGGGTACTTTTGGGGTACTTATTTGGGAAGATTATATCATTTCTTCAACTGTGTTAAAAATTGTTTGTTTTTTCGTCGGACAATCGCAATCCTGAAAATAATCCCGAATAATTATCTCGGGGTTATTCGTTTTTACGAAATTTCCTTTTTACTAGAAGTTCATTATTCCGAAAGTTCTATCATGTAATTTTATTTTCGGAATTATGAATTTTCGAAATTATGGATCCTCATTTTCAAATCTGTGAACCTTTTTTCTTTTTTTCCTCAAAATTATGAACCTATTTTCATTTTCGAATTAAATACCCTATTTCATTTTCGGAGTTATGAAATCTTTTTTTTTATTTTCGGGTTTACGAACCTTCGGAAATGACATTTTGCGGAATGACGAACACCTAGACAAAATGACAAGTAAAATCAGTTTACCACCCGGACAACTAGCCCTGAGGAATAAATTCCACCCTCACCAACAAAATGATTATCACCCTACGACTCGGGGTATTTAAACCTTCTGAATTAACTCCTATGCGATTGAGGTCCTAAATAGTTAGGAGGTTTTGTAAGACGAAATCAGTTCCGAATCATAGTGATACCAACAACAAAAAATCTATTTTTTGTTAAATGTTTCTAATTGCTCTATGTGTAAATACCCCTAATTACATAAAGTGTTAAATAAAACAAGGGCGTCACCTTTTGGTTTACACTATGCATGTCATTTATTTCTCACTCTCTTTCTTTCTATCTCTCTCTCTCTCTCTCTCTCTCTCTCTCTCTCTCTCTCATTTTGTTCAAGAGCAATACCTTCGCGGAAGTCAAGGATATCATGATGTAAAGAAAATGTTTGGTATTCCACTCGTCGCATTTCTTCAGTTAACGTACCGATTCCAGCTAATGAATTCACAGACGAACACTACCTTGAATAATACATACTGAAACATTTTCACATATTTGTGTAATTATTTACTTTGCAATGACATAATATCAACATTTATACATTGGATTCCATTTGAATGAGAACAAAAATTGTGAGATTTATGGATGATGATATAATTCAATGAAAATCTGCAAAGAAATTTAATAGGGAATTTTTTCTTCAAAAGAGTCATATTTTTCATTGTACATTTCTATAATATTGCATACAAAGCGTAATTTAGATTGCATCATTATGAGATATCGTACACAACGTACATGCTTCAACAATTCAAATACATGCGCTAATTGCGCTAGATTGATTAGCCCAGGTAATGACGCAATTAAAAAGGGCCGCTGCATATTATTATATTAGAAGCAATCGTTCAATTTGTAACCACTGGCGTGGCTTTGAAATCTAGCCACGTGCTTACAAATTAAACGATTGCTTTTCACGTGCTTTTCATGTTAGTAGGTAACAGTCGTGGAAAACTCAATTACACAAAATATAGTTTGAAATACTCTTTGACTCATACTTTTAAGTTCACCAGTGGCCTAGATTTCGAGGGGGCATCCGCATTATGGGGAGGGGGAGGGGCGTGACCGATAGTTTAAGATGGATTAGATGCGAATAACAAAGGTTATTGGTATTAAAAGGGGTAGATTCGGATGTTTTTCTATATAAAATTAAAATGCACACATGTAATTATAAACAAATATACACATACAGATTAAAACAGACGACAGGATACCTTAAGTCAATAACATCAGTATAATGGATATGTTCTTCTTAGAGGTCAAGAACAAACAAAAAAACAGAATTAAATATGAATATAACAGAAAATATCAAGATTATACATAAAAGCAATATCAACTCCACCTTTTCCCACCAGATTCATATTACGAATTGGTCGTAAGCCCCTTCTTTGCAAGTTCCCTTTTTCTCCTCTACATATTTCTTTTTTCTTTTTCTCTCCCCCCCCCCTGTTTATTCGTCACTTGATGGGGCGCAGCGGTACTCGGTATGAATTAAAAGATTATTGAAAATGAAGGGGTATGCATTAAGTTGCAATTAAATTTTGCAAACTGCATTGTTCATAGCTTGCAAATGAAAAATAAGGCTTCTGAACAAAGCACAATTGGATGCAAAATGACGAAAATACGAGGATGAGTTCTGGTAAAACTAAATAATAATCTGTGAGCTTTTATCTCTGTTGTTCGTGTAATATAGGCGAAAATCATAATTGCAATATCATATGAATGAAAGATTGCTCTTCAATTCCCCTACATTCCCAATATGGGCAGAAATATTCGGACGACGCTTCCATGCCAAATGTGTGCGTATATCTCTGTGCAGTGTTTTCATCAAGACAAATGTTTGCATTGTTCTGAAAAATTGTACAGCTCTCATAATAGAAATATATTCTTATTTTAATATAACATAACCAACATTAAACAATAAAGTATAGATATTCTTGTTTGTTCATGATTCAATCACATTAACCAGAACTATATCGAACTCTTTCAAACCTTCCAAATGGCACACACGTCAATTGGCATTTAACTGCGTTTATTAAAAAAAAAAAGCTTTGCATAACAATTTATTCTCTGTTATTAATTGGCGACAAGACAAACCCTTCCTCCACATATCTAGTAAGTTCCTGCAGCAAATTTAGGAATAAGCTAGAATCCGTTTGTCGAAAGGGTGGTCCGCCGACATTTGATCCTGGTTTTTGTTTTCGTCAAAATGATATAGCGTAAGGAAGTAGGGTTTCAATTGGGCTTTAGGTAAGTTTTAGGGTTAGGGTTATGGTTAAGTTTAGTGTTCGGTCCAGAAAGTATATATAAGAACTTGGTCAGTGTGGGAATTTACCGCGGGCCAATTATCGCAGGAGCAAGCGTCGTACAACAGTGCCCATGAGAATTAAACCGGTTTACTAACATATTCACATTTAAGGATGTTTCTTTCCTGGCGACCTAGCGACGAGTTATTCCATTAACCTGTTATAAATGAATGAGCTACAATACTTGGAATCCAATCTGCATACCTTACTTGTCGCTATTTCAGACAAGCCTCCGGCAAGTTTTCAGGTTGTCAAGAAAAACCTTTGTTTACAAAGTATGCATGAAAATTATTTGTAAACCAGTCTATTTAGTGTGGCAAAGGCATAACTGAGTGGCATATAAAGAGTTTAACGACATTGCGGACACTGTCAACGTGAGCGCCCCTCAAGGGGTACTAGAGCTTTCTACATAGGACGACTGCTCGTCCGAATATTCCGTGTCGTTGGTGGTCGTTGACTCCGTACTCCATGACGACGTCGAGGTGTATAACGAGCATGGTTGGCATTCGCATTCCTCGACCACTTCGACATGCTTGTGAAGAACAGTGTTACCATCTACAGCATTGCAAGAAAGTGGAATCTATGTGAAGAACAAAAAAAGAAGAATAAATAACCAACACATAAAATTGATTTTCTCACAACGTCATGAAGGAATCTAGTACATACTGTTTTTGTGTTGCTGTTCCTTTGGGTTTGTCTTCTTTCGAAAATAAATATGAGACTATTTATGGTGATATCAAGGACACCATGCATGTGTGTCATCCCACGTCGTCAATTGTATTCTATCATACATTATGTATTCCAGACCCGAGACATTGTCTCGATAATCATCTAATGCCCGGTAGCACAAGAGACGTCATTTGTACTTGCATTATATCATGCGCTAATAATCATGTGAAGGCAATTACTGCATACGCCAGAAATTTACCGGTATTGTTCACTTTGAACTCATTTGGACGATGTTAAACTCACCATGTTCATATGGTGCGTCAGAGACAGCACCAGTTACTGACGCAGTCTTATACGTCAGGCAAAATGACGCCTCTTGTGCAGTGCCAGTGTGCATGAACAAAGATTTATCAACTGGACATGGCCTGCACAATCTTGATTAATAGCATTTTAAACTAATCTTATGTAAAATGGATACTAAATGCGTTCAACTACATGTGTAATTGAAAGGGTCACAAGACATGAAAGATAATGCAAATTCACTTATTTTATTTCAGTACTGTTTAATCTTTACTTACTTTTATGCCAAGAGCATTTTTCTCATATGTTTAATCTAACACCATTAAAAAGACTTTGTAAAAATTAAAATGATGCCTTGTTTATCACATATTAAAATGTGCAAACAAAACATGTGCAATGGACCATTTCGTAACCCGGTGATTATTTATACCGCATATAAAGTTTGGTATCAAACAATGCTAGTGGGTTCATTTCTTGAAAGTCCTTGGTATCGTGTTTTACGAATACTTACCGTCACCCATGTTACTCTGGAAGGCTGACAGCAGTCACATGATTTGAATTGGGATCGGATATCGTGTGGAAAAATCTTAGGAACGGTGAAACTGTAACACTGCCCAGCACACATCTGACAAAAGAAAAAAAAAGATAAATAACACGCCAATTAAAACAAGATAAGAAAATGTATATTAAACGAAAACAGCATTGATATGTAAACATAACTTAAGGGATAACATGCAGATGATATATTGTGCTCAAGATTGAAGTTAGTCGCAATGACGCATGCTCCATAAACCGACTAACCGGGTTTTCCGATTAATAATCTTTTAACCGGCGTGTACCGTTTCTGGGCTGATCCATGATTATCAAAGAAGGGTGGCACAATCCGAAGAATTTCTCGGTCAATAATGGCTTCTGAAAAAAAATACGATAATTTATAGTCTTTTTTTATTTCTCAAGAAATTTACCTTATTTGGAATCGTTCTCGCCGTACATCCAGGGCTTTCAATCACCTGACTAATGGGGCGAGCCACACACCACGTGGTGTCGTGTGGAAAGAGAACTGTCCTATCAATGAGGTGTGCGCCGTAATGTGTATCCGACGAATCAGATTGCGGGGACATTGTCACGTGGTCTTGATCGTGTCTCTTTTGTGTATCTGTAGGGAGGTCATTGCTGCCTTGTGAGGACACCCTTTGATGAAACAAACGCGATGCGACGTCCGCGTGTGGGACGGATGACGTCATTAAGGCACACGCCAAAAGGGAGTTTATCCACAGGACTGCGGCAATCATATTGTGATAATGTTGTCTTTCTACCGATTAGTTTTCTGTAAGGTACGAAAGGAAAAACAAAATGTACATTTTGTTAATCTGATCACTTCGGCAAGATTATAAGTACTACTTGTTATAAAGAAATAAAAAGTGACTTTAAAATCTGAAGCGATCATTTTCAGGGTAGTTTTTCCCTACTATAACTGAGCCTGCATCTATGAATAAATGGAGGGGAACTTTAAAGGGCAAAGCCACTCTAAAAATAACTTACTCTCAATAGAAGCAGAAAAATCAGACGAACCAATCGAAAAAAGTACGAGCAAAATCGGATAACTAATAAGAAAGTAATTAATTTGTAATGACATGAGAACAATTGAAAATCACAAGACAAATTGGCAACTTACTCATGAATCTGTGGCGTCATTGCCTCACTATCCACTAATTGTTTTCTTTATATTGATATTACAAATTTCTAATTTTCCCCATTAAAATCTTATTTTTTCACACCATCATCCAGGTAATTCTGATAGTAATGTGTTGTTGTGTGGATGCACAGTCAGACCGCAGCCGGTGCGAAAACCCTCTATTTTATTCAGCACGTATGCAAGAATTTACGTGTCTTGCATACGTAATGAGTAGTGCAGACGGTCTTCCCGATCGGCAGTTTTTGCCTTTATAATTGTTCATTTCTCATGAAATGGGTCTTATTTTAAAGATAAGAAGTTGCACTCTCTATATACTTATATGACAATCATGTTAAATATATTTTGGAAACAGATATTTCGCCTTGAAAATGGGGTTTTTCGACGATAAATCTATCTAAAGAGTAGGGCTGATTTTCACATAGAAATCATGCTTGCGTCAAGAGGATGTTATAATCAGCATAAAGCATGAATATTTTTCTTTACAATGATATCAAAATTATTATATTTTACGCTGTACCAAGGTCAGGAACCAAGAAAAATCACGCGAATGTTCATGAATAATTAAAAAAAGTAGTCAACTTTGCCGATGTGGTAATAGAGAGTTCTGATTGGTCAAATACGTCAACTACGTCACATATGTTCCACTTTGGTTCATTAACATTCTGAATCCAAACTTTAGTAAGCTTGCCTTGTGGCGTGCGCCGGTAATCCACATGCGCGCATGGCGTCATGACAACAATATAAGGACCCTGGATCAAATACATCAGCTGCCATTAAGATAATTAATTTCTGCGATTTTTCTTTTTTAATCATTTTTCTTATTTTTTTTTCGGCCAGTCGGTGGCGCGGCGGAGCTCCCTGGAGTTTAACAATCAGTTATGCATTGCCATTGTTCAGACGGCGAGCGTGCACGAGTATGAAATCACACAATTTCGCGCCATCATAAAAAGAACAAATTGGTAATTTCCGGGTTTTTAGGGTCTTAATTACTATGAATATAAAGAGAACATGATTTTGCGTCAATTAGGTTTTGACATTATTTTGATCAGTGACTTTTTATCTTTCCAACGAATCTCAAAGTAAACAAATTAATTATGTACCATAGTCAGGAACCAAAAGCGAAATTCCGGGTACAAAATAGCTGTTGAAATGTTACAAAAATAACGACAATAAAAGTGGTGAAAAAGGATTGTTTCAACATTGTGAAATATGGCAAGTTTCATATCAAACTGAAGCTGAAAATCTCGAGAGTAATTACCGTTGCGTGCTGCCATGTTGACTAAAGTTATCGACCACAAAAGCAGCTGCATGTACAACCTTACAAATCTCACTGAAAATCTCGTGAATTTAAGCGCACGTGAATGTACGAGATTTCCAAAGGGACGCTGAATAAAAATCAGCTTACAGCCTCATTATCGCGCACGCTGCGGTCTGACTGTGCACTAATAAAGAGTAATTGTTATCAGTTGAATCATGAAATTTAAATTTTAATAAACTATTCGTAGATTTTGTGAAATGCCATGCACAAAATATGATACAAATCATATATTCTGGACAAAGGCATGGGAAAATCAAGTTTTAGGGGATAAAAAGGAAAATTAATGGGATAAAAATATATAAAGCAATTAATAAATAGTGAGGCAATGACTTCACAAACCGATTACAAAATTGGCAATGTGTAAAGGGATTTTTTTTTTAAAGTTCCTTAGTTTGTCATACTGTTTAAACAATTCATAACTTCCGATTTCACTCATTTGTTGTGCTCTGTTTCTGCTGTTTTCCTGCATCTATTTCAAACCAAAATGTTTGGAGTGGACTTAGCCTTTAACACACAACGAAGATTTCGGTCATCCGCCTTGTTACTAGATTCGTTCCAACGACATTTTGTTCGACTGCGCTTTGCCGGCTGAGCCGACTCTCTTTCTCATTATGAGAGCGTTACCATTATGAATAAAGATCAGAGGGGGAAATCTTTAGAATTTTAAGAATTTTAACAAAATTTGTATGAATTTTATCTCTATAGTATGGGGTTGTTGTCTTCGTTAAGAGTCAAATTGTACGTGTCACTAAACCCATTGGATTGTTATAATTATTTTAAACAGGTTATTCTGATTTGACATAAATAGTTCTTACGACAAATAGAAGCTGTAATTGTATCGTCAAATTGGATAACGCCCTTGTTATGACATTCAGGATAAGATGGTTGAAGATTTATGACGCTGTCGTTTTCCCGAACAATTCCAAAATAGTAACAGATTAGCGATCAATTTCTCACTAGTCATGTCTACCGTGTTAACACCAATGCATTAAGTACTTCATTCTTGAACATATAAAGTATTTTCACAACGCTGCCGAATCAATACCTCTCAGCCTATCAAAAAGAGCTATCAAATATGACAAGGAGGTAATATAGAGCTAAGAGCCGTTAAAATTCCATCCCTCGATTGCTACTCAGACTGGCTGCTATGCACACCCACTCGCACGCGCAATCCACTCACACATTTAACCCACGCACCTATTAAATTCACTACTTGACAAGTTATCTGACATAGTTTCCAGACAGTCATAATCTCGAAGTAGTTTGCTATTCTCTGGGAGAGTGGCGTCCGCCAACAAATGAACAGCAAGTGAGTCACAGAATATGAGTAGAAAAGTATTTATAATATTCTTCCTTATATTTCCTTATACTGATTATAAATGAAAGTTTATTAATTTCGTTGAATGTATGACAATCGTTTAGGGATTCAAAGACTATTAGTGGAAAATTAATTATAATATTTTTCCTGAAAGCGAAATTTGACGTTTACTAAGTCCGTTGCATGTATGACAATCACCTAGTGATGCATACAAATTAACGACAATTGATGATAAAATATTCTTCCTTTAGAACTAAACATGAAGGCAATTTTTATTAATTCCCGGACCGCTGTATGTTTGGCAATAACGTAATGTGCCTGCCTTGATGTATTAACTTGGATGAACATTAAAAAAAACGCACACGTTCTCTTAATTTGTACGGGCTTGTATAGTCTATGCTTCTTGTAAACGTTCATTTTTTCCAAAAGCCGTAGAACTGTAAATGACAAAGTCAAAACGTTCGAACCAAAAAAGTAACAGAATTTACATTGGGTATTAATTTTTTTAGAATAAAACACTTCAGTGTTCAACGATTACTTTCAATGATCGTTCAATTAACTGCTTGATGTAAACAAAAATACATGTATAATAAATTGACATTTAGAGTGAACAATGTATAAACTTTAAAATATGCATCTCTACCTGAAGTATTCATTGTTTCTTAGGTATAACATTCATTCACATTGTGTACCAATATTATTGTTATTAAGTGACTTCACCAGAATACTTACTATATACTTAAGTAACAAGTTTGTGCTTTACATTACTAGGGTTAATTTAACACAACCAAAAATATAAACTATTCATCATAATGGGATAAACTTATTTCAGTAAGGCACTTATGTATGCTTATACCACTGTGCCTGCTGAGTGCTTACATCAAAGACAGACCGATTTACTTGGTACAGTTTATACAGCCCTATTGAAAAAAAAAGCTCAAGGGTTGATTGCTTCCTTGGCGAGCTATGTTCGTAAATCATCAAACATTTATTTGCACCACTTATTTCCCTGTGATTAAAGTGCTAGCACCCCCAAACTAACGAGTGCCGACTGTTACGCCTAATGATATAAATAATATTATTAGACTATTAATGATGATATTCTTCCTTGTAACCGATATATAAAGTTCATGGGTTCCGTTCTATATCAATCACCTACTGATTTAGAGAAAATTAGTGGACAATTAATGATATTCTTCCTCGAAAACGGAATATGAAGTTCACTCATTCCGTTATATGGCAATCAACTGGTGATTTAAAGAATACAAGTGGACAATTAATGATGATATTCTCCTTGAAAATGGAATATGGAGTTTACTAATTCCGTTGTATATATGGCAATCACCTAGTGATTTAAAGAATAATAGTGAAACGTTAATGATGATATTCTTCCCTGAAAACTAAATATGAGACAAATTTTTGAATTCCGGTGTCTATACGGCAATCACCTCGTGACTAAATATAATATCAGTGGACAATTAATTAGGATATTCTTCCTTGAAAACGAAATATGAATTTAACTCATTCCGTTGTATATATATGACAATAACCTAGTGATTTAAAGAATATTACTTGAAATTAATGATTTTCTTTAAAATAAGGACATGCGTAAGTGTTGGTCTCTAATTGCTCAATCATTATTACATTGTTTTTTGTTTTTTTTTTAGGTTTTATTTCCACATTTACTGCATATGAAAAGAATTTACAAAGTAAGGCATATACAAGGTATTACAAAACATGTACATAAAATTCGATAGATACAACAGTAAAAAACGATTTAATGGCAAGTCATTAAATACAAATGATGCTAACAATAATCTGCAGTAATGAAGAGGAAACCTTGGGAGCATTATGCTTGTAATTAAGGTTCCCTTTACATAATACGTTTGTTACATAATATATAAAACAAAAAAACAAAACAAAAGAAAAACAAAAACGGGTGTGTGGTGCAGTCAGCCAACAAGTGTTGATAATACCGATGGTCTCAATCATGATGACCTTAATCATTTTCATACTGAAGTAGGATTTCGGAGTGACTAGAACAAACTTATGTCCTTGGTGTAATGCTGATCGAGAATGACGTCAATGTTCACTAATGGTGGTAGAATTAATCTAGTTGATAATTAGATAGTGTTAAACCATACCTATATTTAGAACCGAAACGACTTAATGATAATAATCTGCATTAAATTTAGTTTTCAGAAGCAGGTTGTAGCATAGGTTGGATTTCAAAGGGGTCAACAATATTTCCTTAATTTTCTCCTTTTTTTTACAAAAGTGAGTGTACAACAAAAGGTCTACAAGTTTGGCTCAGGAACGCTTTAAGAAACAAGAATATATATATTTTTTTAAATTTCTTTATTGTTTTCTTCATCACTTTGTACCGACAGCGTTGCTAGACATTTAACTATCTTAGATAGAATTATACATCGACACAACATCAGGAAAACGCAACATATTAAAAATGTTACGATTCCATAGCGATAGAAACAATTTACTTTTGATTTCATCTCTAATCAGCTTTCTACCTCATGACAACCAAAACCTTTGATGCCCTTATACCTTTTATGCTTACAAAAGTGAGTGTACAACAAAAGGTCTACAAGTTTGGCTCAGGAACGCTTTAAGAAACAAGAATATATATATATTTTTTAATTTCTTTATCGTTTTCTTCATCACTTTGTACCGACAGCGTTGCTAGACATTTAATTATCTTAGATAGAATTATACATCGACACAACATCAGGAAAACGCAACATATTAAAAATGTTACGATTCCATAGCGATAGAGACAATTTACTTTTGATTTCATCTCTAATCAGCTTTCTACCTCATGACAACCAAAACCTTTGATGCCCTTATACCTTTTATGCTTACTGACGAACACCGATTTACTTATATAATTTCATTTTCGATGATTATAGAATCTCTTCGTGATTTTTAAAGCTTTATTTCTTTATTATTTCTTCATCACTTTGAACCGGCAGCATTGCTAGATATTTCAGAATTCTAGATAGAAGTGTGCATCCATACAACATCGGAAAAAATAACACATTAACGTTTTTGATTTCAAAGATACGTTTGATTTCCTCTTTAGCCAGCTGTCTACGTCATGACAAATATAAATGACATGTATAGCTTCGTCATTACGAGTTTTTGTCATCCTCACAATAATCATCAACCTCTTTTGACCTCTGGTTGAGGCCGATGATGATGAGGAGCTTAGACGTGGAATATCATTTGGTATCCCCCAAAGCTCTAATGGTTACTTGGTCGATTAGGGAACTGGGTTAATTCCGTACCAGATTGTCACTTGAAACTAGTTAAGTTAATTTATTCAAGCCAGCAGACAAGATGCATTAAGTCGAGCGTCTCATATAAAATATAAAGCAGAAATGTTTTATGTCATCAATAATAAACACACTTATCCTGTTTCAAATGACATTCTGGTACGGAGTGAACCCAGTTCCCTTATTTATCCACCATCCACATTTAGTTAGGAACATTCTGGTGCCACAAGTACACGTACCATTATTCGTCTCATGAAAACGTCAGTCTCGGACCATCAAACGTGATATGATGGTCTGTGTCTATAAACTGTAATATGTTGTCTTTGAGGCTAAACCCTACGATGTTTTCAAACTGAGAAGAAATCAATTTTAAACCAAAAAAAATTAAAAATGAGGTTTGCTCAACAGAACAGTTACTCTTTTTTGTTTTGGTGGTCTTTTGTTTTTGCTTATCTTTTTTCACCCTCGTTTTTAATAATGTTTTTTTCGGCTCTTCTATGTAGGTGTTTGTTTTAACTTTTTGTTAAATTTATTTGGCCACAAAGTTATGCAGCAGAATTTAAACGAAAAAGTATCTATGTTTCAAAAAGTAAAAAATCCAAATGATATCCAATTACACCTTGAAATAAAAATTATATGAAATTGGAAGTCTTATCAAAAAATGAAAAAGAACAGTGTTTGGCATATTTAACACATTTCAATAAGGAAAAAAAAATCGATACCAAACTCAATTAGAAAATTTGTGATCCTAACTATAATGGTGGTTTCTTGTGGTCATACATGTTCAAGCGCTGCAATATTATTACCACGGTCATAGCTGAGAGGCCAAGTATATGGAAAGCACTCTAAAATATCGGGTACCCATTTGCAACTTGTTGGACAGCTGGAAATGTGGATTGATATCTCGCCAAAGGACACTAGTGCTGACCGGGATTCGAAACATTGACTCTTTGATTTGGGGTCAAGTGGATGAACCACTATACCACGGTACCGAAAACAGCACAGCACTCATAATAGTATAGATATATTGACTGCTATGAGAGGCATAGCTATTTCTATAGCGCCGCGGCGCGCCTCGGGGTCATAACAGGATGTAACGTCACCGAGAGTCAGTATTTAAACAGTTATGCCTCGAATATTAAAGCAGTCCATATATCTTTCATATATCGAATTCACACACAAATTAACATAGAATCCTTGACTTATCCTTTTCTTGAGTAAAGATTGGTTAAAACATCACAGCAAATCTGAGACACTTTCTGTTATTAAATCTTCGCTGGAAAGTTCCTTAAAGTTACGATCAATTCCTGAATCGCACACACACTCACTGCACTGTATGGTATCCGCGATCGCACAAATAATTTTGTACACGTAAACCGATGGGGATTTCAGCAAAATTTAACTATGCAGCCCATTACCCGGGCAACGGGCATCTTTCTCATTAGCTATTGACCGTTAGGCGGGCATGGCTAAAATCACGACTCCAATGTTGACCATTAAGATGACTAGATTTACTTAACATATTAAAGAGAGGTATAAATCTTAATATCCAAACGAATAAATTGAGTCAAAAGCACACCGTACGCACACACGCCCACATATAATACACATAGTTATGATATATGTATATATCAGTATATTTTATATCAATCAGGTAAAAGTTCCGGATCATGATGCGTACAAATATTCTTTTACCTTTAAAGTGATAGGTCTCTGTGCATTTTTGGAATTAGTAATTTTAAAGATCCACAGAGACAGGTATTTAAATTCGTAAATTGAAATTGAGGAAAATAAGTGTTGACATTTTATCTTTGCTTCTTGTCAGCAAACTTAGCTCCGAAAAACGTCCTTAAGCCATTTAACACCGCCATTTCACTTGATTGATATACGTGTATATTTAGCATAATTTTGTTAAGCGATCAAACTTTCAACAAAGTTTTCAAAGTTTGTAAGGACAATTTGTTTTCTTTTTATTCCAGTGGCCTTTCTTTTCAATTCGTTTGAAAGGGAACTGAATAAATCATTACAGGCAATATATGGTAACTGAAATAATACATAAATTTCCACAGTGACTTTCGTCGGTAAATCTGGAATACAACAGTGTCTCTATTTGTGGTCACATTTATATTTTAAGAGTTTCCTTAAAAAGACAGCTTTTGTTCTAGGATACTTCAAGGTTTAATCAATATTCAAATTCATCATGTATTCAATCACATCAAATAAACTAAATTCAATTGCTGGTGATAAATGATAACAAGAAGAAGAAAAACATAAAACCAAATTATGTTCTTAAACCTACAGTATATGATTTTCAAATGATTTTTGATATGCAACTACAGAAATTAAAGATTTAAGTTTGAAAGCTATTAATTAATCCATTAAATAAAGGGGAAGGAATCTATTTGTGAGAAATGACAAAACGAAATAAAACAATAACAACAAACAAAAACTGAAGGTGATCTCAAATGCTGTATGCTCATGATTTCGAGTGAATTTTGATAAAAAGAACGAAAATTAAATCTCTAAACTCTCAAATCCAACATTTAATAATTGGTGTAAAATGATACATAATGTTCTCTTGTACAAATAGCTTCCAGTAGATATACTACTCTATCGCCAAGATCACCTTAAACAAGATAACATCTACATTTTAGGAAAATGAATGCAGGTTATATCAGTCGGGAAAAAATAAGAGAGCACCGAATTCCACACATTATAAGACTTCCTGACGAAGGATAACAAAATGCGAATATAAAAGTTGCAATCAAGATAAGAAATATTTGCAGCATAATTGTTTTGTTAAATATAGCAACTGCCAAATATATGTAAAATATTTTTCAGCAAAAACACGAACCCCAGTTAAATATATTTTCAATCTCTAAAAGGATAAGAGCGTAGATAAATTGAAAAGAAAATCAAACAGTGGATTGATTGGGGAAAAAGTACTTTATACTTACAAACAGATAAGCTAATTAGCTGAAGGCGATGAGAGATGATCGCTTCCCTTCCAAGTACAGAGCTTAATGGCGAGCTGTCTCACTCTTGTCCTTCTTTTAACATCCATAGTTTTCTTATTTTTTATAATTCCTATCTCGTTTCCGTGAGTATCAGTCTTTTCAAGGAGCGTATGCAACCAGGCGCGAAACCGTCTAAGAAATTATGACGTAATGAAAAGAGGCGGAGTTTCATATGATTACGAATGGAGGTCAATACACGGGTAAATGACCTGAAATACCAAAACAAAAGGTGAAATAGTATGAAACTCCTCCTACGCACACTCGTACATAGACAAATCATCTAGAGCAACGACAAGCAAAAGAGAAGAAAATATAATAACATATAATAAAAATATAAATAGAAGAACTCAATCTTTGTCTGGCACCCAGCAGGCAAATATTAATTCAGGATTATCCAGTATCTTCTCCTACGTGTCTACAGGCAATTCTATGAAAACGTCTTTATCATAATAAATACGATGACACCATTTTACGAAGTTAATCATTATAATCATTCCGCAACCTGACTCATATAATCACCCATCATGTTTTTTTTCTTCCTCTCTTTTCTGCTTTCGTCATAAAAGTTCACACTCGTTTTTAATCACCCATCTTATTTTTGTTTTGAACGTCCAATTTTTCGCAAGATTGGTCTTAAACGAAACAGTGATTTGATTTGATCATGTGTACCAAGGCTCATGCCATATACATTAAATACAATATAATCTTTATTCACGTACAAAATATACATTTTGTTGACTATTTTCATATTGAAACCTCAGCTTTTTAAAGAAATAAAGATAAAAGAACCGCCGACTATATTTTCCATGTAGTGTTGCCCACTTATACATCAAAACTCGCACACCCGCACCCACACATAATATACACGCAGAGAGAGAGAGAGAGAGAGAGAGCGAGAGAGAGAGAAAAAAAAATCATGTATAGCTAATTTTCACCTGGGGAAAGTGTATTCCAATCAATTTTTCACAGTTCTTGTTCATGTATTAACACAATGTCTTAAAAGAGGATTTTATACTTTTTCTCTATTTCTCTCTCTTTCTCTCTCTCTCTTTCTTAGCCTTGGTCTACATTGGCTTGCTAATTGTGGGGGTGTTATTAAAATTCCCTTTTTGCCAAAGGGGAATATTCTTTAATATATTGACATGAAATATATATTTTTTTAATAACATTCCATTATGGAAGCCTAATACAGTAAGTTTCAAGGTAGCCGAGCTAAAGCCGGGGTAATAATAATGTTTGAAGGGCCCTCGGGGAGAACAGTATGACTGTTGATGAGGCTTTCTTGGTAAACAAGAATTATTAGCTTCCTCGTAATGATGTAAGTGACGATTGATGAAACGGCCTTTTTCAAGACTTTTTTTAAAAGTTTTAGTTCTTTTTGATCACCCTAATATAACTGTTTGAAATCAATATTTAAACTATATTGAAATCAGTAATGATTTCGATTATCTATTTTAATATCATGGAAAGAAGTATCATGGAAAATATGAGAAGTTATTTAAATAAGTGATATGAGAGCCTTTCATAACCATTAACAGTGTTATCATATACCCCAATAATTCAGTATATTATTATTATATTTATTCCGATGTACTTTAATTCAGTTCAAAAGCTGATTTTTCTCTGTGTATAGTGATAAATAATTTTCATGTATAAATAGGCATGAAGATAGCTAAAATATGTAAGTTTAGGAAATGAAACAAGCCATAATCGAACGAATACTCAGTACAATGTACAACTAGTATTTAGTCATCATCAAAATATTCCCATAAATTTGTATCCTATTTCTGTTCTTAGGAAATTATGTCTAAGTCTTTATTTTACACATGAGCCCAAAAATATCAATGTTGAAAGTACATAGGCCAATAGTACATTGAATTGATTTATGTTCATTGTTATTAGTACTCCCAATCTTGTAATCAGCAGCAGTAGCAGTATTTGTAGTAGTATTAGTAGTAGTAGAAGTAGTAGTAGTAGCAGTAGTAGTAGTAGTAGTAGTAGTAGTAGTAGTATCGTTTTCTTTATGATGATTATGAAGCTGATGATTACAATGATAGTATACATATATATCAGAGCTTGCTTAGTATTCAATATAAATCTAATCGTGGTATATTTTACCTTTATTGTTATTATAGTTATTATCAATATCATTATATTTTTTTATATCAGTATTACTATCATAATTATTTTCATATTATTTTAGGTATTGATTATCATTTGTATTATTATTATCATCATCAAGATTAATAACTACTACTTCTACGACCAATGATGATGATGATGAAAATAATAATAATAATAATAATGATGATAATCAGAATAATAAAAATGAAAAAAATACATAACAACAATGGTGATGATTGCCATCATCATCATCATTAGTAACATAATAGTTTCCTAATGATGAAAATGATAATACTGATGATAATCAGAATAATAAAAATTGTTAAAAATACCATAATATAATAACAATAATGATGATTATTCTACTACTAATGAAGTTAAACCAAAAATGGAAATTCTTTTTGCCCAAATGATCGTGAGCCTGGCAGCCACTGAGCAGCGCTAGATCGATGTTGCTCTATCCCTTGTTGTTGAACGTCAAACAAGGTCGCAGCAACTCCCGTCTTTTAACATATTTTGGTATGACGCGGCCGGGGTTCGAACCCATGACCTCCCGGTTGTGAGGCGGACGCTCTACTGACTGAGCCAACACACCGGTGATATGATGGTGATGATGATAACGATGTTTTTATTATGTTCTTATAAAAGACCAGTTGGAGAGCTTTGATTGAACTAATAAGTTGTATAGCTTTATTGAGGCTCTATGTCAGTCAGACATCTTTGTAGGCATCTCATGTACAAGTACTCATTGTTTCATAACATGACCTGGCATGAGTCATGGGTTGCAGGTCATTCTATATTTAGTTATACATGCTAGTCTGTATTTGCAGACTCTGTTAAACTACATGTAGCTATCACTACACCTCCCTTCTTTAAAAGAGGTTTACATATACATATATAAAACTTCTTAAACTGTACAGAGTGACAGGGTGGACTACCTGTACACTCGCGACTGTACTAGGGCATTATTCTGTCCCTTAAAGCTGGAGTACTGTCGCTTTCAAATATATAACTTATTACGCGACAGTCCATATCTTTCAAGGTTGCGATTCGCGAAACTGGAATTCTCTGTTGAGGTTGAGTGATATCTGTTGATTTTTGTAATCAAAGTGACTGATTAATTCCGGTTATATTTTTAAACTATAACATGCAAATATATATATCATGCTCATGCGATCCTGCAGTTATGTTTTAAAGTCCAAGTTGAACTCTGTAACTATAAACTATTTACAAAACGCGAAAGTCTTTCTCTGTGGTTCGCTTTCATTTATTTACAAGTTCAAGCGATCTGGCGGTTTAATAACTCGTCCGCTTCTGGTTCTGGTTGATGACGTAGTTGAGCTTTCTTCAGATGCTGGTTGCTCTGTAGCTTCTGCAGTGTCATCTAGCTCGAAGTCATCCTGTGATGGTAGTGGAATAGACTCGGCTTGTTGTTGACGTGGGACTGGCCTGAGGTGACGTCTGTTTCTGCGACGCATCTCTCCTGTTTCTGTCTCGATCCTGGACAGACCTGACAATACCACGTTTCGACCAGGTGTTGGTTTTCATGTCTTGGAGTATGACATGATCTCCAGGCTTTAGCTTTGACAAGTCTCGAGCATGTTTGTCGAATCGCTCTTTTTGCTTTGCCTTATGATCCTCCTTTCTTCCCCTCACTGATCGAGTATTGACCTGTTTTGGTCTGGACATTAGGCATTAAGTACAACTTAGGACCATTTCAGTGATGTCTGTGTTGATTCTGGGCCAATAGATGACTTCTCTAGCACGTTTCTTACACTTCTCGATGCCTAAGTGTCCTTCATGGATTTTGTTTAGCATGAACCTTCTCATAGTAGTGGGAACCACTATTTTGCTGCCTTTGAAGATGATGCCATCTGCTTCAGAGAGTTCACTCCTGATGTTCCAGTATTCCCTGACTCGAACTGGACATTGCTGCTTCGTTTCCGGCCAACCATCTCTGATGATGCCTAGCAGCTCTTGCAGTTGATCATCTTTCTTTGTCTCTTCGACAATCTGATTTCGTTTGTTCGATGTAACTGGCATGCTCTTGACAATAGCATCTACGTAGACTCTGATATCTTCCTCAGTGTCAGCATTCAACTCAGCCTTTGGATCTACTGCTCTGGACAATGTATCAGCAGTATACATGTACTTTCCAGGCGTGTACAAGACCTTGAGATCATATCTCTGTACCCTGATGAGTAACCTTTGAATGCGTAGGGGACAGTCACCCAGTGACTTTACAAACAGTGGAATAAGTGGCTTGTGATCAGTCTCCACTTCTACTTGTTGTCCATAGATGTATTGATGGAATCTTTCACATGCGTATGTGATTGCCAGCAATTCTTTCTCGATCTGTGCATATCTAGTCTCTGCATCAGTCATTGATCTAGATGCATATGCGATCGGAACCCAATCTTGATCATATTGCTGTAGTAGCACTGCACCAATACCATCCTTTGATGCGTCTGCCGACAGCTTGGTTGGTTTCTTGCAGTCATAGAAATGTAGGACTGGCTCTTGTATCAGAGCTTGTTTAAGCTGATTCCATGCATCCTCTTGTGCATGATCCCATGTCCATACATTCTTTTTGTCTAGTAGATGTCTCAGCGCTGCTGACTTGGTCGACAGATCTGGAATGAACTTCCCTTGGTAATTGATCATACCCAAGAACCGTTGGACATCTTTCCGACATTTCGGTCTCTCAATGTTCAAGATAGCAGACACTTTCTTTGGATCAGGTTGAACTCCTTGATCACTGATCAAGTCACCAATGAATGTGAGCTTCTTGACATTGAACTCGCATTTGTCTTTGTTCAACTTGAGATTCATTTTTCTCACAATGCTGAGAACCTCTCTCAACCTGCCATCATGCTCCTGTTGGGTAGTTCCCCATACAATCACATCATCCATCATTGTGTTAACTCCCGGAATGTGTGCAAACAGTTGGTGCACTATCTTGTGATAGACTTCCGGAGCACTACAAATACCGAAAGGTAGTCTCAAGAACTTGTACCTTCCGTATGGCGTGACAAACGTACAAAGTTTGGAGCTTTCGTCATCTAGTTGGATCTGCCAAAAACCACTAGATGCATCTAACTTGCTGAAGTATTTGGCTCCTGCAAAATGTGCAGTTATTTCAGCTCTTGATGGCAATTGATAGTGTTCTCTTTTGATTGCTCGGTTCAGGTCTCTTGGATCTAAACAGACCCTGAGCTGACCGTTCTTTTTCATCACCACCACGAGAGAAGAAACCCAATCAGTTGGCTCATCAACTCGTGTGATTACGTCCATTCGTTCCATCTTATCTAACTCGTCTTTGAGTTTATCTTTAAGTGGAAATGGAACTTTGCGACATGCATGCTGAACAGGATGTGCGTCTTCTCTCAATGTGATGTGGTGTTTACCAGGAAGACAACCTAGACCTACAAACACATCTTGATAGTCTTGAACTACACTTTTACCCGTTACGTGTTCAGTTTGTTTCTCAACATGATACACCCGTTTCACCAGATACAAGTCTTCACTCGTCCGTAATCCTAACAAAGGCTGACGATTTCCAGGAATGACTAGACACGGAACATTACGTTTGATCCCTTTGTACTCAACTTGTACACAACAACGACCTTTGACCGGGATATCTGTCTCATAATAACCTGTCAACATCACTTTGGCTTTTTGTAGCTTTGGTTTTGGTTTCAATTTGTGAAATACTGTCTCAGGAAGAAGATTCGCCTGAGCACCAGTATCAACCTTGAAGTCAACCTGCTGGTTATTGACTAGTAGATTAACTATCCATTCATCCTTGGATTCTTTTGATGTAACAGAGCAAATCATGAAACCTTCTGAATCTACCTCCAAGTGCTGCAGTTCATTGACCTTGGCTACTGGGGTTTTACAACATTTAGCAAAATGATTTTGTTTACTGCACTTCTTGCATGTTTGACCTTGTGCGGGACATTTGTCTTTGCTATGTCGGTTTCCGCACCTGCTACATGCATCACTTTTAGTACGACCTTGAGGTTCTGACCGTTTTGACTTTGAACCAGGAAATTTCTTCTTAGTCTTGCTGAAAGAATCTACCGGAATTGAGGCGTTTTCCCCTGCGGAACTCAACGCTTGTACCTGCGTTCGAGTTTGTTCAGCCGCACGACATACTTGCAACGTTTTAACCAATGTAAGATCATCTTGCCTCAACAAACGTTCTCTTAGACCATCGTCTAAAATACCACAGATAATTCTGTCCTGGATAAGACTCTCTTTCAACATGGAAAACTCACACGACTGAGCACGACTCCGCAATTCTGTTGCGTACTGATCAACACTCTCATGCACTAACTGAGATCTTGTGAAAAATCTATGTCTCTCATACGTTAGATTACGTTTCGGCATGCAATATTCCTCATATTTGTTCAACACTTTCTCAAGCTTCATGCTCTCACCCTCAGCAAATACAAACGTATTATACAATTCCAAGGCAGCATCGCCAATCACGTGTAGAAGCATCGATGTTTGTAACTTTTCATCTTTTTCAGACATTCCTGAGGCAACATTGCATAGAGTGAATTTCTGTTTAAATCTTCTCCAGTTCTCGGAAATATTTCCCTTTAAGTCGAGTGGAGGAGGTTGACTGAGATTTGCCATTTTGTTTCTTTTTGTTTCTTAGCCTAGTGTAGTCACTCACATGAACAGCATAACAATTAGCTTTTTCTTTTTGTATCTTTGCAACAATTACTTTAAGCTCAACTATTAACTTTCACTGAGTTTTTCTGTATGTTCATGTCTCATATATGTCACGCTTACTGCCCGTTATACTGGAACTGGCCCGGCACAGAACTATGCACTCCAATCCATACAACGACAGTGCTAACTATTGTTTAGACTCTAAGCCCTCTAGCTCTCATCATCTCTCACATCACAAAGAATTGGATTGAACTGGCCTGATTTCAATGATTCCTCCATGTACATATACTGTAGGCTGGGTTGCTCAGCTCAAACACTGGCTGCCTAGTTCTGACACCATATTATGTTCTTATAAAAGACCAGTTGGAGAGCTTTGATTGAACTAATAAGTTGTATAGCTTTATTGAGGCTCTATGTCAGTCAGACATCTTTGTAGGCATCTCATGTACAAGTACTCATTGTTTCATAACATGACCTGGCATGAGTCATGGGTTGCAGGTCATTCTATATTTAGTTATACATGCTAGTCTGTATTTGCAGACTCTGTTAAACTACATGTAGCTATCACTACAGTTTTAGAGAAGAAAACAAATTCAATGGCATTTTGACAGTGGTCTGCAATCTGAAACTGAATTTCGATATAGATTTAACATGTTGGAGACATGTTCTTCAGGAACATTTTAAACTCTTCTTTTTCACCTCATCCCTTGTTCTGATACCTCCACTTCCTTTTGATTTCAAGTTGACTTTACGGTCTTCTGTCTACGTCTAACTAATTTTGATTATTGTAAAGACATTTTTGGCTTGCATCAGGAAATAAAGATCGTGTGCTCTATCTTGTAATTGAAAACAAGTCTTGGATAAAATCTTGAAACCAGCGGGATATGAATCTGCCATCTGTACTGCTTGCCGGGCAGCGACTCTACCACCATATACGCCATCACTGGTCCATGGCACAGTCACGATGAACTAGAAACAAATACATGTACCTCTGCTCTCCTGATATGATTCTGACTAATTAATATGCATTAGTCCGTCATTAAGGCAATAGTTTTAAATGTAAGGCTACCTGGGAGTCGTTGTCCGGCAATAGATGGCAGGTTTAAATCCCACTCGTTCCAATATCATTTTCTGACTAGTTTTCAATTACAAAATCGAGCACGAGACCTTTTTCTGTTTTCTTTAAAGGGTGCAAGCTTAAAATATCTTAACAACAATTGGAAATTCTCCCGGGAAGCCTAACATTTAAAGTAACGATTAGTTCATGGTTATTATTTAATTATAATGACTTACTCCAGCTGAATAAAACATTAATTGAATACAAATTCGATTATGAAGATATTTATGATAAAGACTATTATAGAAAACAAAATAAGTGTAATGGTTTTCTGAAACGTCAAACTAGGCATAAGTTAAATGACTAAATCTAATTTATCTCAAGTTTAATATATATAGTAACTTTTCTTTCGTTCAACACAATTTACTTGTTCAAATAGTAAATATTTTGTAACCCTTTGTAATTTGATGAAAAATTATAAAACTGGCCGAATTTTCTAAACACATCTATGGAACTCTTTCCCGGAATCGTTTAGATGTTGTTACTCCCTCTACTCATTTAAACTCATTTATTACAATAAATCTACCATCTACCATCTACCAACACAGTTTATATGAAGTATGGCTTTCACCACTTTAAATGCTTCAATGCTTTTTTTTCTTTCCTAATGATACGTTTTCTTTGGGGTCTCATATTCAAGTACCTACGTAGTTCATTTTTCTTTCTTCTTTCCTTTTTTCTTTTTTTCAGATCTTGGTCAAGCGCGGTCAATCTTCGATTTCGGGTAGTTTTGCATGGTATCTTTCAAGGCTTTTGGGGATAACTTTGTTGTGAATACATCAAAAGAAAGGAAAATGAATGACGCAGGAATTAATCCGGTAAAAAGCAGCGTGCCTCTGGCCTACGTCATTTCTATGGAAATGCATATGACTTCATGAACCATATCGACATATTACGTTTAGACAAAACTAGTTGTTTATATGGTCAAACGTGGTAGGGTAGGGGTGAATGATCCAGCCTAGGTACGCAGGCGCAGTTCTGGGGACACAGTGGGCACGTGTCTCTCCCCTAAAATGAAGGCCCGGTCAGATTCCATAAAAGCGAATGGCGACGCCCCACCCCCCCCCCCCCCCCTCCCCCTATTCTGGGGTCGGAGGGACCATATTCGTGTTCCAAAATATCCCGTAAAGGGGTACTTTTCGCGCGACAAAGTCCAGCCCGTATCAACTTTACACACCAGAAAAAGGGCGGGGGTGATTTTAAAGGGATAGAACATGCATACGCGTACCCTACTGAGTTGGGGGGGGGGGGGGGGGGCGGGGCGACGCACCTCGAACGTTTTTTTCCTTGCTTGCTCGTTTGTTTGCTCTTCTTTGTTTCTTTGTTTAAATTTATTTAAATTCTTCAAAATCTTAGATCTTGAAGCGCCTGCTGTCTACAAAAATAATTCAACCAAAAAAATTAAAGAAAGAACGAAAAAATAACTAAAGAAAGAAAGAAAGAAAGACAGACAGAAAGCAGAGAAAAGAAGAAAGATAGACATACCCAGGCCCTCCATGAACGAAAAGGGACGGGGATGCAATACGAACCTACATATTTCCCCCTTAGGAATATTTTACAAAAATTTGAGTAAAAATTGGTTTCGTTTGATAGAAACCTTGTTGACGACTGATCCTCAACTATTCGAATCGCCTATGATCTCCAGAGGTCTGAATGCCACGACAAATGTCATTTATCTTCGATATCAAAAATGTTAGTAACCAACTTTTCGTTTCACTTTGAAAATAGATTACTAAATTAAATTAAATGACAATTAGCAAATAGGTATCGAGGGTGATATTGGTGATATAGAGAGCAAGAGACAGTAAAAAAAAAAGGGTTTGGAAAAATAAAGATGATATTAAAACATAAACATAAACTCATGCAGGGGTTGAACAATGAAAATAGCAAGCAATAGAAATTATTAAAGGAATACGTGAAAGAGGTTAGAAAGAGATGGAGAGGGAAGAGAGAGGGAGGTTAGAGACATGAAGATGAGGAGAGAGAGAGGGAGAGAGAGTGAGACAGTGACAGAGAGAGACAGAGACGGAGACAGTGATAGTGACAGAGAGAGTGAGAGAGAGAGAAAGAGAGAGAGAGAGAGGGAGAGAAAGATAGATAGAGAGAGAGAGAGAGAGGGAGAGAGAGAGGGAGAGGGAGAGAGAGAGAGAGAGAGAGAGAGAGAGAGAGAGAGAGAGTAGGATCACAGCTCCTTTATACAGTATATCACTTCAAAAGAATATGGAAATAAGTTTTTGTTTCTAGTCTGGATAACTGAGTTTGGTAAATTCTGTACAAAAAAAAAAAATACACACGCGGATAAAGAAAAAATATAAATATAGATCTCTAGCGTCTCGGTATTCTTATCGAGGCATTCATTACCTGGTAAAATAGCCCCTGGATGTGTATATTTCTTTTACAACTCGACTGCTCGTCAGCTTGACTCTGAGTGGATATCAGACCGTGCTTTCAAGATTGATTTAACATCAATATACAGTATATTATCCATCATCCTAAACAATAATACATACTGTCTCCAAAATGATAATATTCTGCAAATTAAAAAGTGCTAAGTTTAACAGGGAATCACTCCTTCAAGATTCAATTTCCACGTAAAGGCACAATAATGGAATAGAGTTGTTTGCTTTTGGAAGCAGGGAGCACGACGAATTCCTTAAGGGTGCTGTACTAATTTTGCTGGAGGCGAAAATTATTTGTTTAAGTAGGACATATTAGTAAACTCGTGAGGAAAAAAAAAATCATAAATTGCTTATCCCTTATTAGATGTTTTGTAACTTTAACTGTGCCAAGGCGTTTTGCTTGTTTTACATGAACAATGCTTACACTTCAAACACCTGCATTTCTAGTTTGTAACCATGTGAAGAAACAAATAATTTCCATTTATCTGGACAATAAAACAAATCGAATATCTTTACCCATCACTCACATTGCAAAAGAAGGTGAGAAGTTGTTAAAAAAAAACAAAATAACTCTTTCTAGCGATACCAAACATGCAAACCTTTATCAATTTCTTGCATGACAATAATTTAAAAATGTAAACAGAATTTCGTGTTGTCCTTAACATGTCTCTTCTTCAATTGTATACTTTTTTTTCCTCCCCCCCAACAAAAAAATAGCATGTAGTACTTGTTAGATATTTAGAATGCATCATCCATGGTCTCTATGATTCCTCCCCCTCCCACCCCCTCCTCCCTCCTCTTATATCTCTCTCTCTTTCTCTCTTCTCTCTCACGCATAACGCACCGCACAGAAACGCACACACGAACACATCCCCCTTTGTATCACAATCCTGTTTGAATACGACCTCAACAGGAGTGTTTCTAGATTAACAGTGAGGGAGGGGATTAGAGGCTCTTGCATTCATGTTCTACATGTGCCTTGCGAATCCTCCTCCCCCAACACAAATATTAATAAAATGACAGGGATAGTTGTGTATTTAAGGTATGCCACTAGATAAAGAGAACAGGTACACACTGGACACAAATATGATAGACGGGTATTTTTGTTTTTACTTGAAGAAGGGCAACCTGTTACCCATGCACGTACCCAACGCCAATGATTTTGAGCATATTTAAAAGCAACGTAGGAATCTATTTTAATACCGTGTTCGCCTATCTAATCTGAATGCCCTGAAGTCGTATCTTTGTTACGATGACAGCTCGATTAAACAAATTAATCCAAAGACATCACCCCTTGGGAAATTAGCAGTCAGTCATTTCTTATCGAATACATCACGTACGAGAGAATTAAAGAATAGAGTTGTATTATATTCGGCAAAAGGAAATGTTGACGTCAACTTGATTTGCGATCAAAATAGTAAAATGACAAGACAGGTGGAATACAAATAGTTTCGTAGATTTGATGAAAAGCAACGCCAAATATAAAATAGTAGTATTAGTGCCATAGGCATATGTTGTAGTGAGAGGTTATCTAGAGTTCCCGTTTAAAAAAGAAGAAAAAATAGTAAAAAATGAAATTCAGATTACAGTGAATATCAAACACTTACACACAAGATTAATGATGGATCACACAACACAGCTTAGTGTAAAGATCGCGGGCAATTTAAAGAAAGAATATTCACTTAGTAATTAAGATACTTACTTGTCCAATTGTTAGTAATTTGGCTTAAATTGCTAGAGGAGAAAACATCACAAGAGAGGCCACGGTATTACGTGTGGGTGCAAACAAAACGATTCTAATTAGCGTATCGAAAAAAGATGGTCGAGTTAAATGAGCGAAGCTAGCGAGCAAAAGGTATAAGATTTGCGAGGGCTCAGTGCGAAAAATTACATCTTATAAAGAAGACCCCCCCCCCCCAAAAAAAAAAAAAAAAAAAAAAAAAAAAAAACCTGATGAGTATTAAGCGCAATTTAATGAAGAAAGATTGAAAAATTTCTTTTATAAGTAACATAATTATAACATCCATAAATGCGAGCAAGCGTAGCGAGCAAGCTCTAGGGAAAATTAACCCCCCTCCCCCCATCAGTACGCTAGTGCAAGGGGCTACAATAATTATTTTACAATACTTGTTTAGGAGTACACATTTTTTAAATACCCGTTTAGGGTGTGAATTCTTGGAAAAAAACTACGCAAAATCCTCATTTAGGGTGTATTTCAGATTCAGAAGAAATCCTAGTTTAGGGGTTGCCTGGAAAACCCGTGGTCACGTATGCTTACAGTATTTCTACCGAGACACCCGGGAAAAGTCTGCACACAGCAAACCCATCAAGAATCACCCCCTCGTCTCTCGAAGAAATATCCGATAAGGAATTTTCTCATATGGGAAAAAGACACGAGCATTAAATAAAGCTTGTTGGTCATAAAACTGACGGCTAATCCTGGTGATTGGCAACTACTGTCTTGAGTAAAACACCCACACGGCATCAGTTTCCCCATGAGAGCCAACTTCCATGTGTCCTTTATCACCATCACCATGTGGTTGCTTACTAACAAGCATTTATGCTTTCTTAGCAGTCAGGTAAAATTAACCACTACTACCATCATCATCATCTAGAGAAAAAGCATGTTAGAAGAAAGCAATATTTACAATGTGAATACAGATATCAAATATTCTATTTATTATCATCATATTCATCATCATCATCATCATCATCAGTATCATCATCATCATCATCGTCATCATTATTATGATCAGTATCATCATCATCATCATCATCACGATCATCATCATCATCACGATCATCATCATCACCATCAAGAGAAGAAGCATGATCAATTAGAAGAAAGCAATATTTACAATGTGAATACAGATCAAGTATTCTATTTATCATCATCTTCATCATCATCATCATCAGTATCATCATCATCATCGTCATCATCATCACGATCATCATCATCACAATCATCATATTCATCATCATTACCATTATCATCGTCATCATCATCATCACGATCATCATCAGAATCATCATTTTATCATCTTCTTTATCATCATCATCACCATTTCGAAGGAATTATCAACATGTATTTAAAAAAATTATTTCATGCCTTACTTACAATCAACATTTACTTAAAAAGAAGGGTAGAAAGGTGCATCGATTTGATAGATTGTACTTATTTATTTAAAAATTATTCTCTATATAATTTACAAAATATATGTATAAATGAAGTTGTACACATCACAATTCAATTTAACACAATCGCTACGTCACGTGATCACTTTTATAAGGTACATGGTAAAGGGTTCGATTCCCTGTCACAGCACTAATGTCCTTAGTCAAGATGTTAATTTACATTTGCCACTCTCCACCTAGGTAACGTAAATGGTAACATGGCAGGAATTAATTCTTTAAAATCTGGAGTGCTGTAATGGCAGCCGTACAAAAGCCTGAGGTAATAACAATGGAGCACCAGGAGTGGTACTTTGTCAGATTATTATTATTATTATTATCACAATTATTATTATTATTAACATTATTACACAATAAAGCATGACCTCTTTAGAGCTGTAAGAGAACAAAAGATTATATTTTTAAAAGAGACACTTGTTTAAAAAGATATGGCAATTAACTGTCATTGTACTCCAGGCTTACGTTACATATATTTCTTTAGTAAAACTATTAATTTAAAGAGCATATAGCTACGATGATATCAGTATTAATATCACTTCAGTGTCAAGTTATCAGAATTTGCAGTTCTTGAAGTACTGGGATTCATCGAGAGGAGTAAAGTAATTACTATAAAGTGATCTTGAGTAGTACAGCTACTTGAATTTCAGTATAAGAAGCTTAACCGCACTAGAAGAGCTATGGTCAATCAAACACTTCATAGGTCTTATGATGGAAATTATTGTATTGCAATAGATAAGGATTAACCCCTTCAAAACGTTTTTCAAGTGGAGACGAAGGTACAACTTAATGATAATAATAAACCATTCATCTATAGCGCTAATCACACAATTAAATTAAGTCCCTATGCGCTCAGAAAAAGAAAAGAAGGGATAATAGCAGACATGAGAGAGGAGAAGAGAGAGAATAACTGCTTTGTCATGCCATTGTACTATTTTAACAAACGAAAAAATGTGTCTTTAAGAAACTCTTGAAATTTTGTGCTCTATCAACCTGCTTAAGATGACTAGGTAGTTTATTCCATAACTCTGCAGCTGCCAGTTGAAAGGATCTCGCACCATAGTAATTTGTTGCCCATCAAGTTAGCATTATATTTTACATACCTCTTTTCATGATGTAATGGTGAGAGTATGATATAACTTGATAAATAAAGTTTATATCTTCTCAGAACATCATTGATCAATCTAAAGGGTCAGTATAATATGCTATCCATGTTAAGTAGTGCTCCAAGGGAGAAGGAGAAAAACAGAAATGTATAATATTGTTTGACATAGAAAACGGGAGAGTTGTCTACGACTATGTCACAATCGACTATAAAACAAATTGCCAATCTGAGATTCACATAGAGTTAGTGATCTCATATTTCAAACACTCATAACTTTCTTTAATTATTGGTTCAATTTATTTCAAGATTTTACCATTCTCTTTCTCTTATTTTTCTCCTTTAATACATATGAGCTTATGACAAAGGTTGGATTACCCTTTAACAATTTGTCTGTCTCTGGTTTTGATTAAAAGTAAATATAGTATCAAACTTAATCGTATTTATTTAAATTTCCATTGTCAAAACTGCTAACAAAATTTTAATTTGAAACACCACTGGATAATGAATGCGATTGATTGATGTATGTGGAAGACATCTACTAACACACCAAGGAAAAGTTGCAACTTAAATTTGTTCAGGAAATTTGAATCCTTCAAATGTCCTGATCCGCAAAATGTATTTTTGCTCTGTATGTTTGGGGTTCCACATTGCTTTTCTATATTCAATATATTAGATCAAAATATTACTTCTACAAAGAGATGTTGCTAGATTCACTACACTTAACACATAAGCATCTTTTGAGTAGACTAGACAAAGCACACGTATGCGTTCACTTAGGAAAAAAGAACAGCACAGAACCCAAGGCCGACTTGGGTTCCATGAAGGCATCTTTTTTGTTCTATGTTATTTACTATTTCTTAATACTAAATACTGTATGTAGATATATAAACCCTTAGAAAGCCGGATTAATTGATTTTTGGTTGAACTGACATATTCTAGCTATTTTTGGATGATTGGTACACTTTAACATACCAACAATAAAAAAATTCAATTAACCTTCATATTTTGTACATGATTAAATTCAACAAAAACAAAAAAAAACATGTTTTGTAGTTTCATTCAATTGATTGTACTAATTAAAAGGTCCATCCTGTTGATTAAGTGTGGAAAAACTTTGTAGGGGTTCAAGATGTGTTTTGAATCAAGAAAGTGCTTAAAGAGAAGATCAAGTTTTGATAAAGGTAAAAATATCATTCATGAGATGTTTTATGATTGTAACGTCAGTTTGGAAGGATATAACACAAAATGAACCACAAAAAGAATTGCTCTTCAAATGCCCTCTTATCTGAATGAAAAGCAACTTAAAGTGGCTGTAGCATGGCAAATAGTGGTTAACGCCATCTACAACTTCTTTTGGACAACTGCATGTAAACGAATGGACTTGATTAACTGGGTCAGTGTGCGAAAGCGTTTACGAAACAGACCGAAGTTCTTCTCACGCTTCGGTTTTGCGTATGTTGCGTGCATGTGAATAAGTAGGCCTACCGGGGTCGCGTCGTCCGTAGTTGTATTATACCCGATTGGCCCCCGAGTCAGGCCATGGGAAAGACAGGTAGTTCCGTCATGCTACAGCCCCTTTAAGTGTTTGGAACAACCTTGTGTACCATGTGTATGTAAACTTCAGCAAGACCGAGTCAATTTCTCATTTAAAAAATATTTTTTGTTGTTGTTGTTGGTGATTGCAAAACCTATTCCACAACATGTACATAATCAGCCTTTTCAATTGCTTCCAGACAGGTTTCTTCACAATGTAGTTGCATAATTGGAACTCAAATTTGTTTTTTAATACCTTGCAACCTTGCCATTAATATGTAACGATGGAAGATTAATATCGGACATGTTTTTGTACTTTATATAATCTTGTAAGAGAACTTATGTGGTTCAATCATTAGGGCTTCACAAAACTTTGTATGGTTTCCAGCTGTGCGTTTTATAAATAACAAATTGATAAAACTTTGCAACCTAGACTTGCACATGCTAGGTTGGGTGAATCAAAATAATCACACTAGTTCCATTTTCTGTTTTCATATCAATAAAGTAAAAATGAATCAATCAAAAGGTTCATGACTTTGCATGCGGTAGAACTTTGTATGGGTTCAGGATTCCCTTTGGATCAAGAAACTGCTTCATCCCTTGCATGATGTGAACTGCTTCGGCTGCCTTTGAAAGCCCGATGTAATTTCTCTTCAAGAAGCCCAACCCATGCTCAGCACTCACGCTTCCTCTGCGTTCCGACGTCCACTCGTAAACGAACGGCTCCAGGATGGCGTGGACTTTGGGGTCGTACTCCGGCGTCACAATGTTTAAGTGCAGGTTCTCGTCGCCCACGTGACCGTAACCGACCACGGTCGAGTCTGTGCCATTGAGACGAAGGCGTGTTTCCTCGACCAATCCGTAGAAGTCGTTGATGGGGATGGTAAGGTCGTATTTGAAACACCATCCCATCCTCACCAGACCTTCTGCGATGCGTTCCCGCAGACTCCATAGTGCCTGTAAAACATGAGCAATAAAATATTGTCTAGACTACCTGTATATAACGTCAACATACACTAAATGAAATTTTCAAAACCTTTAAACTTTGCATTTTCCAAGTTACGCTATGTTCTCCAAGAAGTACATGTGGGTGGTTTAGTGGAATGTGTCCCCTACAACAAATGTCTTCATTTCCAATATACATGTCTTTCATCCAAAAATGAACACTCTCTTGATATAAATGCATTGAACTGTGTTAGTTGTATCATAAATGATTGAAAGCTCAAACGATAACTTACCTGTTTGAAGTTTGAGTGTAATTTTATGAGGGAGTAGAGGGAAGAGATTAATTGAGAGCCCGCTTCAACCATGTGCAATCATTCTTTGTAGCCACAAAATGTGTTCGCTGATCCTGAAAGGTCAGATAACTTGTTTGAATTTTACATTTACAATGAACGTGAATTAGAGATACACTCTATTTAAAGGGAGGGAGAGGAGGGCAATTAATCTCTTCCCTCTACTCCCTCATCAAATTACACTCAAACTTCAAACAGGTAAGTTATCGTTTGAGCTTTCAATTTTAGTTCGTGAGTCTCGTGAAGAGACTAATTGAGATTTCGTAGCTCAGCGAAACACATTTTGTAGTTAGTTCGCAATAGCAGTCAGAACCCCGACTGTAACATGAATGTGGATCTATAGTAACACAACAATTTATGTTATCATAACATATCAACTGTACTTAACCAGTACGGTACAACAAATTTTGGCAATGTCTGTACAACCAACCTGTCAAAATTTGGGTTCAATTCTTGACACTCTGACAGAATATTTTCAGCTAACGTGTAGTTTATTGCTGAAGTACAGCTTGTGAGAATTGTTCTCGGTCATCTGTGAGCGGTTTATTATAAAACTGCTGGAAAGTTTTTTCGCTCGACCAGCCAGCTTGGTTAAGAATACATTTGACTGGAATGTGCCTTGTATTTGCTGGTGTCCACTCCAGCTACCGTTAGGGCCTCTTTAATCCACCGTGATATTGTTTGGGATGAAACTTTCCCATGTGGTTTGCTATGGCTGATGAATAGTTTCCGTTCTTGTCCTCGAATTTCCTCTGTTCTCCTGATGTATGTCCGGAGGTAGTGGACAACGCAGAGTCTCCTATCTGGAGTATAAACCTTAAAGCTGAGCGTGAAACCGTGCTGACCTGGACGGCTTTGCTTTAACAAGTCATCAACCTCAAAGATCACTGAACTTTGTTTCAGTTTCATGTTATCTAGACTTAACAAATGCAATGTTTGAGATCTCTGTGCAGAGATCAAAGCTAATAACAAACACAGTTTGTGGGTTATACGTTTCAAACTCAGATCTCTAGCTGGTGACCATCTGCGTAAAAGGCCAAGTGCAACGCTCACATTCCATGTGTCCTTGTAACGTGGCGTCGGAGGTCTGAGATTAAATGTTCCTTTTAAAAATCTACAGTCCAGTGGGTGTGATCCAACGGGATGAGCACTATGTTCAAGAGATATATACGACGATAATGCACTTCTTGCTGCATTTAATGTACTGTAACTAGCTTTCTCCTAGTGAAAAAGTTCTGATAGGAAACTTAAAACATAACTAACTGATGTACGAAGATGATTTGTCTTCTTCCTTTCACAAAATCGTTTACACTTGGTCCAATAAACTTGATACTGCCTCTCCAAGATGCTGTGAGAACGTCAACGACCCTTTCCTTGAGTCCTATATTCTCGAAGGGTCCCCGGATACCCTGCAACATAAAAGATCAAGACGGTCATGAAGAGGGTGTGGGGTTTGGGAGGTGGGTTGCGTGAGGAGGTTGACATTCCTCTTAAGCAGGAGTGGTTCACTAACAAGGATGCTACTTAGACACGGGAACCATGCCTGGGTTGGCCACTTAGGTACAATCAGAATGCCTGTAGCCTTGTCAGCCTTTATTTTTTGGATACTTCTTGCCACGAGACAGAAAGGAGGAAATGCATAGAACTCAAATTTTTCCCAATCTAAGGTGAAAGCATCCACTGCTTCTGCATTGGGGTCAGGCAGCCATGAAATGTACCTCTCTAGTTGTGTATTTAATCGCGAGGCAAAAATATCTATCTCGGGCTTCCCAAATTTCTGAACTATCTTTGTGAATGCTTCCTTGCTGAGCATCCATTCAGTTCTGTCATTGAAATGACGTGATTTATGGTCTGCCTCTGTATTTTGTTTGCCAGGGAGGTATGCTGCGGTAATCCATATGGTTCTCTCTATGCACCACTTCCAAATGTCTACAGCCAGTTGGTTACAATGGGGCGACTTGATGCCCCCCATATTGTTCATGTAGGCTACAGCCGTTGTATTATCAGACCTAATAAGTACATGGGCATTTTTTGTTTGGTTGTGGAATGATTTTAAACCAAACCCTATTGCCAAAGTTTCTAGAAAGTTTATTTCATTGTCTTTTGCTTTCTCTAGTTCAGACTCATTCCACCTTCCCCCGGTGTGAATTTGCTTATTTGTTGCACCCCATCCACTGCCACTAGCATCGGTTCTAATTTCATGAGATGGTTTCTCTCTACTAATGGGTGAAAATGCATACTGAATGTGGTTTAACCACCATAGCAGCTCGTTTTTTGCCTCATTAGACAGCACCATTTTCCTGTCAAAATGTCCACTGTTTCTTTTAAGTGCTATGATTTTTCCCTTTTCAAGGTTTCTGTAAAACAGTGGTCCATACTGAACAGCGGGGAAAGTGGAAATCAATTTTCCTACGACATGAGCAACTTGCCTAATAGTGGGTCCAGGTTGAGATAGCAAAGTCTCACATTCCAGCTTGATATTTAGGACTTTATCTGCTGGGAGTTTGAAATTCATGTCTACTGTATTGATCATAAAGCCCAAAAATTGGATCTCTTGTACAGGTTTCAACACAGATTTCTTGAGGTGAATCTTAAACCCCAATTCCGAAAATGCTTGCGTGGTTGCTCTAATCGCTGCTTCGACCTGGCATTTAGTTTCACCTATAATGATAATGTCATCTAGATATCCCAAAACAACATGGCCTGCCCCTCGAAGAGAGGCAAATATGGGCTTCAACATTTTTGTGAAAAGTCTTGGCGCAGAGCTAAGTCTGTTAGGTAGTGCCTTGTACTGCCAATGATGACCTTGCCAAGTGAATTGCAGGTATTTTCGAAATTCGGGTTCTATCGAGATTGAATAATAAGCGTCTTGGAGGTCGACTGAGGCCATGTAACAGTGTGGGGTCAATAGACATGCCACAGTATGAATGTTGTCCATTTTGAAGTGCTGTTTAACAACATATTCATTTAAGTGCGAAAGATCTAAAATGAGTCTGACGCCCCCATTTTTCTTGGGCCTTGTAAAAATGTTTGATACAAACCCATCCGTAACACACGGAGAGCTGTGTTCTATCACATTCTTGTTCTTCAGGTTTTCTAATTCTTTCTGAATATTTATAATTTCTGAAGCACTTCTTTCGTATTGCCGAGAAACAATAGTTCTAGTAGGGCAGATTAATGTTGGGTCAAATTCTATCTTGTACCCCTTTACTGCTTCGAGAATGACATGGTCTGAAGTGATCTTCTCCCATTCTCGAAAAAATTGTCTCACTCGACCTCCAACTGGTGACGCTTGATTAGAATTTTCAGTAATTTTGGGTATTGATATAAATGATTGTGAAGGGCTACTTACCTCTTGGGGTATGTTAGCAGCTACTTTTTCTGCAGGTTCTGACGATAGCGACCCTGCGACACCACTGGCTGCCTCGGCGCTTGAGCCTGCGTGCGCCCCCTGAAAGGCGCTCTCCTGCCTTAAAAAAGGCCGATGTGGCGTCCCTGAAGTAGGTCGGCTGTTGGAGGATGACGACCATCCCGCCGATCTGTACTGCTGTGAGCGGTAACTATCAGTTGCCTTGTATGGGTGATACGTAGTCTGGCCGGGTCGAGCCCGAACCTTACCCTGATCAGCAGATTTCACAACACCTAATGTCGCTTTCTGTTCTTCTTTCAGGTCTTTCACTCTCTTTCCTAAATCATCCCCAAAAAGGAATTCTGTCACCGGTGCCTTGCACAGGTGAGATTAGGCCGGGTTCATGTCAGGTTTAATTAGTTCCTTACGGAGTGAGTTCATCTCAAAATTAGCGTTGGAGAGTAACGCTAATGTGTCCTGTTGTGTCTCTGTGAGGTGTGTAGATGAAAGCGAACGTGTATAAGCGGTCAAGCCTCTCGTGAGTAACTTTTGGACTCTTGTCAGTTTCAGGTCACGACTTTGTGTGAATGGTGACAACTTTTCCCAAATTACCGAGTTAACTTTTGGTACATCGAGGATGGGGCAATTACTTGGTGGCAAGTACTTAGCAGTTGTTTCTTCAAGAACTTTATCCTCAAGTTTGTTAGTTGACAAGTAAGAAGTGGAACTGGCTACTTCAACGTCGAGTGGTGCACCCACATCTGTTTGCGCCGCAAATTTCATTGCAAACGCAGGGATAATTGTTTCAGAGTCAGCATGTTGCTGCCCAATTTCATCCTCAAGCACCGACTCATCTCCACCATAAATACATGTAATGTCCTCATCTATCCCCGGCAAAATGCATGATGGGGGCTCAGTATGGTAGCTTGTGCTTGCCTCATAATCATATTGATCCGCCTGCGCCGAAGTCGAGGCTCCAGTCTGCTTCTGTGCCGGAGCTGTAGATCTAGTTGGACTTTGGGTTTGAGGCAGAGCCTCAACCACCCTCTACAACATTTCTTCCAACTTCGATAGGCGGGTGTCATAATCCGCTGTACTACTATCAGTAGCAGGCAATGATTTTTCTTTTGTCTTTTTGTTCGACCTTAAGGTCACCTTCATTTTCCCTGTATCTCCCGCGGAACCCTTGAGTTCATGCTGCGGTTTTCTGAGCGTGGTAGTCGCAGGGTGCTTAGACCCATGGTGCGATACAACTGAAACAGCCCCCTGGAGTTCGGGGTTAGAGTCCCTGTCTTTGCCCGCTGCTTCCGCGGGTTTCGGAGTGGCCGAAGCCATGACGAAACGTAGTTAAAAAAACTTGAAACTAGATGGAACTTCAACTGCGCGCAGTCGAAATGATGCCTCCGTCATAGAGCAATTTTACAAACCAAAACAGAAGAAATTTTTCAAATTCAAGTTCAATTGTAATCCATTAACAGGTTCTCAGAATATCGTGATTACAAGCAATTTCTCATGTACATATATGACCCTTTGATCTTTGACCTCATGACCCTAAAATCTACTCAGTTCATTGGCTCTGCAAGATGTCCAGAGTTAAATAGTAATCCATCTGTCAGTTCTAATGAGAATGCGTTCACAAGCTATTTTTGCATACATAATGAGCCCATGACCTTTGACCTATGACCTCATGACCCAAGAATTGACTCAGTTCATTGGCTCTGCAAGATACATACATGATCTCAGTTTGGCAGGAATCCATCAATCTGTTCTAATGATAATGCGATCACAAGCTGTTTTTGCATACATATTGAGCCGCATGACCTTTGACCTTGACCTCATGACCCCAAAATCTAATCAGTTCATCGGCTCTGCAAGTAACATACATGACTTAAGTTTGGCAGGAATCCATCAATCGGTTCTTTAGAAACGCGATCACAAGCTATTTTTGCATACATAATGAGCCCTGTGACCTTTTAACTTTGACCTCATGACCCCAAAATCTAATCAGTTCATCGGCTCTGTAAGATACATACATGACCAAAGTCTGGCAGGAATCCATCAATCGGTTCTTCAGATAACGCGATCACGAGCTGTTTTTGCATACATAATGAGCCCTGTGACCTTTGACCTTTGACTTTGTGACCCCAAAATCTAATCAGTTCACCGGCTCTGTAAGATACATACATGACCAAAGTTTGGCAGGAATCCATCAATCGGTTATTCAGATAACGCGATCACGAGAACGGGACGTACGGACGTACTTACGTACGGACGGACGGACAACCCGAAAACATAATGGCTCCGGCTACTTCGTAACAGAGGCATAAAAAGGTCCGAAAAAAGTCCAAAATTGATCCAAAGTGAAACGAACGTAAGTTGACAATTAATCTGAAAATATCCGCCGAAAAAACATAATTTTTCCCGGAGACAATCGTCGACAAATTTTCAATAAATTTGATTGCGTGAAAAGAGTTTCTCTTTCAAAAATGGCGACGAAGCGATAATGATTGCACATGGTTGAAGCGGGCTCTCAATTAGTCTCTTCACGAGACTCACAAAGTAAAATCATAATTAAATGGTCATATTGAGATATTTTCATTATGGATGAAATGGATGAATAAAAGCTGTATGTTGTACAGGAGACACGGCACAGAATAGCCCACAGACATGGTAGTCATTGTTTTTTTCTACTTAATATCAAGGTGGACTTTCCCCTGCAACTGACCGTAATTTTGGATCCATCCGTAGCCACCGTGCCGTCAGAAATGAAGCCAGTGGACATGGCATCTTCCAAGAATGCGTTGAGCTTCTCTTCATCATGAGTACTGTTAGATCCAGACGTCTCAATCAGCATGTAGAACGGATGCTCAGATACAGGGTTGGTTAGACCTAGCTGCTTCACAACAACCTGTAAAAAAGTTAGAAGGATGAAAAAGATTTGTTATAGGACACCAAAATATATGCAACTTTGGTCTGGTCCTACTTTATGACTAGTACTGGGGACCAATAATATTGTTTTAATAATCATTCCCATTGCTCCTAGTTCTTTCTACTGTTAGTAGAAGGATAACTTCAAGAGTATTCTCAAGACTATGTTAGAAGCTGGGTTACATGTACATGTGGCTTTCACAGTTTCATTGGACCAAAATGCTTTTAGCCCTGTTTGCAAAATATTACATTCAATAGATCAACAGGTTCCTATTGGCATATGTGACCCGGCACCACAAAACCAACAAAAAGTCGCAACCAGCGATTCTCCGTAATCAGCTAAAATGTCAATGTAGGTGAAAAAAATAGATTTTTGTTTTTTTGCATTTTCTGAAAGAGTGGTCTTTTCTGTACCTAGTATCAAAATTTGGAAGTCTAAAACATAGTAGAAGTTGTGTTTTAAACGGTTTTTCTAGACCGGTTTTTTTCGCACAGCCTTCGGTCTCTTCCAAAATTTGATCACTTTTCCCGAGCGAAATTATCGTAGTCCGGAAATGGTCGGTCGTTGCTAACGGGTCGTGCTACGCGGGCTGTGATTGGTCCGTTATAGCAATCAGTGCGGCGCGCCATTTTGTTTGTATCCGCTTTCACATCCGAGTTCCAGATCTACAACGTCGTTACAATGCCAGGTTTTGTACGTGAGCAGAGCCGTGGGATGGTACCGGGGTGCACCAAAACAAGATAGGTGACAAGCAGTGTTATGTAAGGGGGAACAAAAAGACTCCGGATCCACCATGAATAGGCATTGTCTAGTGCAGGTGTCTCGGCACTATGTTGCAGTTCACTTAATCTGTCCAATTACAACTCTATACATTTACAACATAATAACTTTTGAAAGACTTAAGTCCACACATTGAAACCTCAGAAACATAATGAACAGACTATGTTTGACCATCAGGCCAAATTTCAGCCTAATCTGAAAATCTCTTCATAGTGGTTGCTATGGCCTTTTGATTCACCCTTCTATTGATTTCCCTGTGGTTTGCTTGCTCCGCATGCTTGAATAGCCCCAAACTTTAAAGCTCTCTTTCTCACAATTTAATACCAGTAACCTCCCTCACCAGCTCTTTTCATTCACTAAATTGAAAGGGTTAGGAAGCTTCAATTTGGACAAGTAATATACCATTTTAATGAGGAGAACTTCTTCTTTCATAATCAGATGAAATCAGGAAAATAATTTTTTGCGACTTTTTGGTCGTTTTGTGGTGCCGGGTCACATATGGAAAGGATGCTTGGATACAGGGTTGAGTAGACCTTGCTGCTTCATTACAACCTGTTACAAGGATTTAAAGGCACAATGTTGGGGTAGTAGGGTCATTAAAATGTTAGATATAGGTCCACTGGTCCCAATCAACATGTTAAAAGGATGCTCAGAAACAGGATTGGAGTATGGACCATCTACTGAGCTGTGACATGCTGAATAACACATGCACTGGGAGGGATCAGGCTGAGGCCAACAACATGGCTCTTACTTTTGCTACATGTTTTCTTTTCAAATTTTCCTTTCTTCACTGTTCTACCCACCTCCTCCGCCTGCTTACCTTTTGGTCCTCTTCTACTCTCTCGCTCTGTCGACATCATCATCGTACAAAACTTATTTCATGTAACTTACCCAACTAAAGCTGTTATGAATGTATTTTACCATTATTGTTACTGTTTTCCATGATTTAGATTATCTCTTTTGTAAATTGATCTGTAAACTTTTAACAATGAAAAACACATTTCCGAATGAAAAATAAATGCTTAATTTCAGATTCAATCATGAAAAGTGGTTGGTGATGACTTAAATTGATGTCTATGTGACCTACCTGCATACATTCGTGGTCCATGACTTCACAGGCTGATAAGATCTCACACAAGTTTTTACGGCTCTCCTTGAAGGTCCTCTTGACATTCTCAAAGTCTGTCACACCTGAAGAATAAAATAAGATGTAATCAGAAATTGATTATTGAGGGGCTACTTTATCTAGGTTTAACAAGTTTTGTTGTAGTAATATATTTAGTAATTTATCTAACTTAGAATTGGGACATTTGTGTGTGTGGGGTGTGTGTGAGTGCCTCACAGGCACGTACGGAGGGGGAGGGGGGAGGGGGGTTGGGGGTTGAACTCTTCCCCTCAACCTTTTTTTATGTGTGTGTTTTGGAGGAAACCCCCCCCCCCCCCCCCTCAATTTTTGTTGTAATTAACAAAAATAAAAAATAAAAAAATTATTAAAAAAACAAAAACAATTGTGGTAATGGGTGACCCAAAAAAGCTGACCTTACCACCCCCCCCCCCCCCCATAATGAAACAAACTATTGATCGGCCAAATTTTCAAATTTTGGAACACAAAAAAAAAATAAAAAAAATGTGCTCTTAATTTGTGAGTGTTATCATTGTGATTATGCAAGCGTGGAAAAACATCAGAGAAAAAAATCTTCCCTAAAAAGCATGGCTCTTCAAATGCCTTCATATTCTAAATATGACAAGTAACAGCTTAAAAGTGAGGCCGATCTTTATTCCAGTATGTTTATGTAGACCCATATACATCTTTCTGTGTACAGTGCTTGTTACTTTACCAAGACTACATGCCAAATTTCTTATCATTTTGATGACTCCAGAACCTTGCAGTGCACACCAATACTTATGCTCCATGATCAACGATTCCACACCGTTCTTTCACAATGCAATCGTATGACTTAATTATGACCAGAACTCAACTTTATCTTTAAAAATCTCAATGCTTACTTTCCTCTTTTTGATTCCTTGGCTCCATCTGTTAAAGAGTTGCGATTGATTTTAAATCGAATGCAAATGCACAAGTAACTCTGTACTAACAAAGTACATGTAGGAGCGTCAAGGTTCCGATTTATAGGACTTGTGATCAATGTGCATCAATCACAACTCTTTATTACGACGGGGCCCTAGAATCGGGAAAAATAAAATAGCTCAAATAATCTCCACTCCCTGGGGAGCATTCCAACCAGGCGTTACTTGACGCTTAAGAGCTGTTTGACCAACAATGACGATCACATCCTACCGGGTACCCATTTATCACCTAGGTGGAGATTAGCAAGGCAGGTAAATATCTTGCCAAGGCTATTAGAGCCATGTCGGGATTCGAACCCTCGACCTTCGCATCTACAGTCAAGTGTCTTAAACCACTCGACCACGACACAGCCTACTGATCCTATTGATCTTACCTAGAAAGGCTAAATTGACCGCTTTAGGCCTCTGGGGGCACTTGATGGCTACGCCAGTGACGATCCCTAGTGTTCCTTCAGAGCCTATGAACAGCTGCTTCAGATCATAGCCAGTGTTATCTTTACTCAGCGATGTTAAGCAGTCAACTATCCTTCCATCAGACAGGACCTACACATCAGTCATTAAAAATGGATACAAAAAAACTTCATGATGATGATCATCATTATCACCATCATCATCATCATTATCATCTTCATCATCCTAACCATCATCATCATCATCATTTTCTTCAATATCATCATGTGTTTTTTTTCCTTATAATTAATTATTTGTGTTTTTATGTTACATTATATTTAATTTTGTCTTTCTTTTGTTCCTTTCTCTTTTTTGATATCAATTTGAGTTGAATTATTGTACATGCCATGTATATTTTTACCTTTGCATGTATGTTTTGAACTCAATTTTTCATTGGACATGTTTTATGTGAATGCAGGGATCGCTAGGAGAGCAGGTCCAGAAATGGACTTGAAATGAGACCACCCTGTTGAAATAAAACTATGATAATAATCATCATCATCGTCAACATCATCATCACCATCATTATCATTATCATCATCCTAATAACTATCACTAAACTTACTGCCTCAACTCCTAAGACTGTGCCACGCAGAGAGCCGTATCTCAGCAAGCGTAGGCCTCCAGCGTTGGTTGAAACGTTACCGCCGATACAGCAGCTTCCCTTGGCGCCCAGGTCCAGGGGCATGACCAGACCATGCTCACTGACGGCTTCATCCAGCTTTTCCAGGACACACCCAGCCTGGGCTACTAAAACTCCTGTGATATCAGTTAAAGATGAAGTCAAGTTTTAGTCATGCAATTTATAAAATGAAGCAATCACAGTCGACCAACCCCAAAACAGACTAAAAACTCAATTTGTTTAACAGCATGTTTTGGTAAATTTAAGTTTAGTTTAGTGGGTACCTGATTTGAATTGCATATACTACTTTTGTACTCTTTCCTTATCCTAAAATGTACATACATGTAGCGACTGAATATTGATAATTCATACAGATATCCTTTACTATCATTAGTAATTTTATTAATGTTCAAGAAACTATCTGAAAGCAATCGCAAAAGGTTGATTATGGACTGCATAGTCATTGGGATATATATATTAAGAGGTTCTGGAATCATCAAAAAAAATTGGCAGTGGCTAAATCTTGCGGAATACTACATACAGTGTGGAGACTGCACACAGAATCCGGTAAATGGGACTACACAAACATTTGCCCTGAAAGTTTAGATTGAACTTTTGAGCTATTTTTCATCATATTTCTAATAAAGGGGCATTAAGAAGGACAATCCCTTTCAGGGTACATACCTACTATAACAGTCATTCAAACTGACAAAATGAATAAGAAGGCTCCCACATTATTTTTAATCTTTACCAAAAAGTCTCAACCTTCTCTCAAAAATGCCTCAGTCCAACCTTTGCGTATTTGGCATGCATATTCATGGCAAGCCGTTTGAACATTTATTCCAATTTTTTTATATCAAGAAAACATTTTCTGTTGTAAAGCAATGGTAATTCTTGATATCAAGAAACAGGAATAAATGATAAAACGGCTTGCCATAAATACGCAGCAATACGCAAGCCAAATACGCAAAGGTGTGACTGAGGCATAAGGGAATGTTTGTCGGTCTTTTCACCTGATGTATCGTCGATGCTGATGATTTGATTCATGAGGGTCGTTGATAGGATGATCTCATCAAAAACGGGTATGCTGCCACCAACTAGACCAGTGTTGCCCCCCTGGGGTACTACAGCTAGGTTCCTGGAGTGACAATAGGCAAGAATCTGGGATACCTCCTCCGTCGTCTTGGGCCTTAGCAGAAGACGACTAGTCCCTGCGTATAAAAGGAAACGTATACAAGAATAACTAAAAATGGTTGAAGGTTGGTATTTCTGATAATATACTAATAATAGACATGTATGCAAATGACCCCTCATTTAGAAGTCTACATATATCTGCCTCTATGCACACATCTCACTTGGAGAACAATTTGCAACAATGTGGGATAATAACAATAATGTTCTCCCTGAGGGCCCTGCAAAATATTATTAATCCAGCTTTATCACAGAGATGTTTCAGTCACTGAACCGATGTACCACTCAAATGTACTTACATTTACCCCGCCTCCCCCCCCCCCCCCCTCCAGTAGCTAGGTCATTGAGTCATCTCTATCACTCTCACCTTTACATATCCTAAGCCAATCGGTGTTAGCTCCTTCGAGCTCATCCTGATCTGTAATAATCCTTCCCCCAAGAAGATTGTCAAAGAAGGCTACGTCCTCATCAGTGACCTGAGAGTAGTTGCCCCTGGCTAGATCAGGAAACCTGTCCCTTGTCAGAGGTACATCCGATGATGCACCATACAGATGGAGGGACGATGAGATATGTCTTCTGACTTGATGATTTGATGACCTAAGAAAATCAATAAAAGTGTTAGGAGTTACCTTCTTATCATGATATTATATATTTACATGCACCTAATACAGTTCGCAATATCTCTAAAGCACTGTACAAAAATACTATTACATATAAATATGTTATTAAAGTCATGTTTCGCCGCACACAATGTGGATATACCTATACACAGTCTCTACTCCCAAAAGAGCAGTCCAGCCAAGCACTTTTTTAGAGCTCAATGCTCAACAAAAAGTTATATTCCAGCAAGGAGATAAGGAGGGGACGATTATTAATAAGGACAAGAAAAAAAAGGGGGAAGGACTGAATATAACGGGAGAAATGTAGAAGAGAAGTAAAGGCGTGGAAGGGTGGAAGGGTAGGAAGAATAAAAGAGTGGCAGATGTCACGTCGGTAGTTTTGGATGCAGAAAATGGGGTATACATGTACATGTATGTTTACTCTACAGCCACTGTACTGCATATATGACGGAAAACCGAAAGGACACTAGTTACTTGAAGACACCAACAGTTTCAGTTCAGAAAGAGACGTCACCAATTGTATCCTAATTTTGAATGTCATTCATAAACAAATTTTAAAAAAATCATAAATATTAAGTTCTATTTGTAATCACAGTGAGAGGAAAAATGTTTGCAAAATTACTTTGCCAAATACCTTTGTGAAGAATTAGGTTGAAAACAATCCATTTCAATTCTTCAGTCTTAGGGTTTACATTATGTCCATTTGGGCTTATTTATATTTTTTGTTTAACTGGCATCAATCGTGGACAATTTCTGAAGTTCGTAACATATACAAGGTCATCTGTTAAGATCCAGGAGGGCATGAACTCTGTATTATATGAGTTTAATGCCATTCTGGCTCCAAACAGACAATGTAGGATACAAATATTACCTGCAAGTTGTTGTGACAGATATTGTTGGTTGTAACCTGGTACTGTGAAATGATCTCAAATTCTTATTCCTGATACAATGATGGAGTGATCTTCTTTCTGGATCAATTTTTAAGAAGTTTTTCCTTGCCAAGGACAGGGTCCTCATCACCTTCGGCGAAAGATTCATGATGCGCTGTATGGTTGGCCCAGCTGGAAATGAAATCAAAACAGAGTGATGATCTTGGTTGAAGGGTTTCACAAAGAACATACCATAACAATCGCAGTCATGCATGTACAAATAACTGATTAATTCGGTCACTTCTCGTTACCGCAACTACAGTATTTGGCCACAGAGGGCAGCACCCCCCATGGGTATATATATGGCAAAGGCACTTCCGGTTCACATACAATTACAATGGGTCCAGAACTGGAAAGTTTGATAGAAATATATTAGTTAAAGAACCAATAAACTATAAATACAAATTATGATGGTGCCTCTAATCTCTCTATATATAGATCTCATCCAATCATCAGGTGAGTTCATGAAACCTTCAATTAACAATAGTTTAGTAAAATATGAAATCAGTTGACATGGCTCTACATTCTCTATGGAACCCAGAAGAAACCTTAATTGTTGGGCGCTTGTTCAGAAACCTATCCAAAATTTGACCCGTAACTCCGGCGTGGAGATACCCAACTAAAACATACCAAAAATGAAGTAAACATTCATTAAATGTCCAAATAAAGATCATGAGTTAAAATCTGTTATGTTTATTACCTGTTTCGTGTCAATTTTCTTGTTTTTTTTTTTAGAGTATTTTTCGGAAGAACGATGATATTAGTATACACTTTTTCAAAGGTTTCACGGCAAACCGCTGCACAATACAAGTGCATACCGAAGGTAGGTTGCGGGCGGGCGCGCGCCTGTGTGAATTTATCTACCATAATGAGGATCCGAGACATGTGCTGGCCTGCTCAGTTTGGGAGGAAGGTTAACATCTACGAGTACGGTCAAACATTGTATTTACAGTTGGGTCAATGGACATGGATAACAATGTTTACCGTACCAACTTAGGGTTGCAGGCGTGCGTGCGTGCGTAAAGTTATCAAATGTAATCTCAAGGGTAAGACTAAGACTAAGGGCAAGGCAGACAGATTTCTAGTCTAGACAAGTAGATCTAGACTTATAATTAACCTGCCCTGTCTGTGTCATGTCATGAATTGGATTAAATTTTGCCACTAAATCCCAGGTTGCAATAAAAAGCTACTGATACTACTGTTATTCCTCTTGGATTTTATTTTCATTCTCATGCAATGGTACCCCAACTAATGATTTCAATTCAAGATTCATACACGTGTATGAATCTTAAATTGAAACAATTATATAGATCTACCCACCAATCGAGCGATCTACAGCTGCACCCACACCCCCTTTCCTGCTCGTATCGCTGCCATCAGTCCATCCTCGATCCCAGTCCCAGGCCAGGCCCAGACGGCTAGGCATAGGTCAGCGCCCCGATGATGGGGATGGCTGAGCTGTGCCTGCTTTGCCGAGCTTGTTTAGAATTAGATTAAAGAAAACTCATACAACATACAGTTACAATAATATGAGCATACCGATATCGTTCAATTCAACATAAACACGAGTGCAACAACTTTGGACCTAGATCTATGTCATAAATTATAACAATATCGTGATAACAAAAAAATTATATTGATCTTACTCAAATTTCTCGAAACAGCTGATCCAAAGTGTTAACTAGCAAAGAGTGGCTAATTGTGAAACTAAGCACATGAGTATATTGTAGTACACGCATCGTGGTACGTTCTAAAGCTAAAGGCCCCTCGACGCTATTATGTAACGCCTTCTCCAAGGCCCTCAGAGGCTCTCATGAGGTCACTATAAATCCCCCCCCCCCCCGAAAAAAAGAGAGAGATGCGGGAAGAGATGATGTGAAATATAAAGAAAAGGTTTACATACAACTTTTCGAGTCCGTTTTCTTTACACAATCTTCGACTGTCAAGTCAACTACGGAAGTAAGTTAAAGTACAGTATCTTGACAGTATCAAAGGTCTTCGTGATCGCGTCTAGACCATGCATGGTCGTCTAGGGATTTGGGGTAACAGCCGTTTGTGCCCCTACGCGGATCGCGTCCGTATCTATTGGTTGGATTTTTTTTTGGTCGGCGGACTGTGTCCTTGCTCCGCATTCTTGGGGGGGGGGGGGAAGAGGACACTCTTTTTCTTCTTTTTTATAAAAAAAAAAATTAAAAAAATTTAAGGGGGGGGGGGGTTCCCCCAAAACCTACACAAAAACATACACATAAAAAAACTCAAGGGGGGGGGGGTTACCCCCCCCCCTGCGTACGCGCCTGCCCGCGCATCACACGCATCCTTACCCCCCCCCCCCCACATACACACACACACACACCCGCACACTAATACCTAACCAGCAAACATCGAGATGAAAATTAAGAGTGAGATCTAGAAGAAGGTTGCCACCGACACCCGTTGATAAATGGCTTACATCATGCATGTGTTGCCAAAGGAACATTAATAATATTGCATGTTGCAATGTAATAATTTGTCTTCACAACTTGCATATCTTATTATACAATACAAGGAGCTAGGGTGTCATAGGGTGGTCGCCCCCTAAAATACCCCTCTGCCCTGTTTTAAAGAGATTTAACTTTCAACATTTTATTGATTACAAACCTAACAAATCGGATCATTCTCAATTTTTCGTTTAAACAAAGGATAAATTACAACAAACAGAATTAGCAAAATTTACTTTCTACCCAATGCCTCTTCGGGAATATAATGAGATGATTATAAACTTATATGAAATTATTTTTCGTTATACTTTTTACAATCTTTATTTTTGGCAGCGAGGATGAAAACATTTTTGTTGCTTAATTTCCAAACATTAAGCGTTATTCTCAGGACCCCACCCCCTTCCTTGAAAATTCGTTGACAAAGGAATACAATCGTTGCATATCGTAATCATGAGAGAAGAAAGAGGCACAAAGGGAAAAATAAAAAGTGGCAACTAGTCAGATGGGTTTTTTTTGCCATTATGGCCCCCTCCCGTCTATAATCTGTGAAAAAATCATTTGATTTGTAACCTGTCATGATTATTAATTAGTGTAATGATATTTATGTGCATTGTTTACAAGCCAGAAAATTCAATGCAGGTGGTTGCCCCACAATATCACCCCTCTCCCTCACACACACACTCACACACTCACATACAGAGAGGAAAGGGAAAATGAGAGGAAAAGGAATAGAATATCGTCATTACCATGTAATAACAAAACAGAAAGAAGTATTTATAGGGGCATGATCCCTTCAAATTAATATATTACGACATATAAAGGTGGAAACACATTCTTTAAAATAAAAAATAAATTATATAAAGCTTTTGTATAGACTGTTACATTACGGGGAACAGACCAAAACATAGCTTGTTGCTGGGATCTTTTAATCTCTTTAGTCCTGAAATTGAGTCTATTGTATTAATTTGCAAACAGAAGACTACATCAACACAAATTATTCGGCTAAATAACATTTTATTCATGAAAACAATCCTTTAAAATTAGGGTAAACACACTAAAAAATACACATGTATGATTAAACCAAAAGTGAGTGGGGATCATTTAAAGGTAATACAAAGTTTTGGTAAGGCGTCATGAATTTGATTCAAATGAACATATTGGAAGCATATGCGATCCTACAATATTCAGTGATCGTTGTCGCGGTTGAAATCGAGTCTAAAGTGATAAAATTGTAAATAATAAACTCTTTATGTTGTATAGCGCCCTCTCAAGGTCAAGATATTGATTTAGCTATAAAACAATGTTATTTAACTAAAATCAACCATTTTGCTATTACCATTTGGAATATAGTTATAACAACGTCAACTGCATATTCTGAGATTTTCATGGTCGCAGCTACAATCGTATGGCCGTAGGCGCTATTTGAAATTCATCAAAATTTACCGGGAGCACCGGTAAATTTTTATATTCAATTTTTCTCGAAAGCATAAGTGTTTTAGGGGCCAATTTTTTAAGAGCTTATAATACATCCATATGGGCATCCAAATATATCAACACTGACACTGTAAAGAATCACTATCCAGCCAATTTTCAAAAATTACCAAAACTTTGTAATACCTTTAAAACCACGAACGCAACTACTTTCGAAAATTTACTAACCCGAGGCAATTTCAATGATCTTAATTGTTCGTCGCCGGTTGAAATGCGCGAACATTACAATGCCGTATAGATACGTAATTCGAACATTGGGTAATAGACAGGGTATCGGAATAATCACACTTGAGATGATAATTTTTCGAAAGTAGTTGCGACTGTGTTTTAGACGATTCGATGACTGACATAGATCTTTTTTTTAGTTTGTCTATTTCTCACTTTAGTTCTAGGCCCCGTTTTATATAGTTGCGATTGAGGGTATTGATCCAAGTCAAGTTGCAAGTCCTCTAATATATCGCAAGTCTGCAGTCCCCTTTACGTAGTTGCTATTGATATCAATCGCATTTAAGTTGCGATTAATATCAACTATATATAACACGGAGCCCAGGAGTATCCTGAAGACGACTACTAGTCTGAAGTCAGCCCCTATCGCTGGATAGACCTGGGCCAACGTTTCCGTTCTGTTCCTTTAATAGATCCAGTAACAATAAAGCTAGGTAAAGCTTATCACACTTTTAGAATGACTGAGATATAAATATAACCTTCATGTATTTCTATTCATCATCATTTCATATCATCACACGAGTTTTCCTATTGTCTAACTAAAGTAATTTAGGGCCACATCATTGGCCCCAATCAGGACCATGTGAATATTATGTGTCATTTTCTAGTTTGCTCAATCTATGTTCATTCCTACGAATATCCGAATAAAAACTGTCTTGACAGGTTGTATTTACAAGTATGTAGGCCTGCATTGGTGTGCACATATACGACTTATATATCAAATATTGATAATAATTTTCTTCAAATACTCACGCAACAATCCAAAATGACTGAACACTAATGACCATTTATTTACATATCATAATTATTGACATCAAATTAAATTTATTTTCCTAAAAGCAAAAAACACCACGCTAACATATTGAAGTATTCCTATTCTACTATCTCTTATGATCAGTACATCACATACATTCTATTATGTACAATAAGTTATTCCAAGACATAAGTATAGTAGCCGCGGTTCTAAAGATGAGAGAGAGGAGCTTGGGGGTTCAAACCCCCTCAATAACAAAAATCATCAAGCCTCTTCCCCAAAGAGGCCCGTGAGGCACATGTAGAAAATCATTGCAAACGTCCTATATAATCGTGACGGAGGATTTCAAAATTGAAATTATTTGTGTGCTTATCTTAAAATGTTGCTTATATTTTCTGGCTGGCCAAACGCAGGGCATATCGTATACTGATATATATAAATATTTTCTCCAAGAACTGCTCATGAATAACTTGAACTACCAGTATAATGTTTAATTATGTATATTTTGTTAAAAACTTCTTTTTAGTGTTTACAGTCTAAACGTGGCCTATCATGTTTTTCTTTACAACACATTTGTTGAATTCACGGAAAGCTGAATATAATATTTTGATGAATAACATGTCATACGTAATATGTAATAGCATTCGAACAGTACAGCAGCCTCTGAATTGGAATTGAGTTTGCATTTGAATTCAGTATTATATCCTCCCATATATCCAGCGGTCGAGGATTTGGGTGCCAAACTTTCTTAGAAATTTGTTTCAATGTCTACGCCCCACGCAAACCTTATTGCCATGTTTCTGGTCAATCATTATCATGTCTTATCTTTGATCTTTCCCTTCGCCTTATTTTGGCTGCAACAGCCCAATTGACCGAATAGCCATGCATGAGACCGACACTCCTACTAGACCAGCAATGGACTGACTACAGATTTTCTTAGGACAAAAGGCCCAAGAGGACAAACGGCCCAAGAACCTGACACCCAATATTTTTTATATTTTTATAACTCTTTTAAACGGTTCATGAAACAAATAATTAATGAAATTACCATCGCATAGGTAATTTTTTCCGTGTGACATATGATTTGATTCACTTTTAATACAAGAAAACGAAATTGATATGACCAATATTAAATTTGTAACAAAATTTTCTTTTCAGCCGATAATGATTGATTTTATTACCGAAAAACACACAATGCATTTAATTAACATAATCTGCCTCAATGGTCGCTAGGGGTGAATTGTAAATTTCCATCAATTTTTTGTATCATGACTGCAAGGTTTCTGACAAACGTCAAATTTGATGACATTGCTCAAATTTTTAAAAATGTATTTCAAAACATGTTCAACAAGTGTGAAATTTCCTATGCTTGTGTGAAGTGCATCGAGTCAAACACTTGACTTTTATGACACACAAATAGATCGAAAATTAAAAACCAGATAAAACACAGCAACAAAAAGTATGACTTTTTTAAAAAACGTACGGGAAATTTTACCATAAACAGGCAGATGAAGGAGTATTAAAATAATTTTTTTTACACACTGAACTTGATTATCAAATAAATGGGTAATCTTGCAAGAATTATTTTTCCAATATTTCATATTTTTAAGTATACACACATCACATAATGCGATCACATTAAATGGCGGCAACCGGTTGACGCCAAGCAACAACAAGTGCAGACTGTTAGTTTCCAGAAGTCGTAACAATATTTAAAAAGTCTTCCCTAGGTTGTCATTGATCGGGGTTGGTTGCTCGATGTAATTTCATTGTGTTTTTTAATCGGCTCGATGTTACATCAAAAAGTAATTGCAACCCGAAAAAGTCGTCAGAAGTTTTTTGTAAGCTTGACTCGATCTTCTCAAGGTAGGCGACCTTTCGGCGATATGTCATCAAGTCAAAAAAATCTTTCAAATTTTAGTCGTCAGCGAATGTCTGTTTTCGGCGGCCTGGCGCTATTCTGATCTACCCATGCCCAATCAAACATCTTTATGTAAATGATTCATATAGCTTGTCATGTTTTTCCTTTTAAATCGGCCCGGGACTCTCGAATTAAAGTGATAGTTGAGTTCTGTTGCAGAGGGCGCAACACAAAATAATTTTGTGTGAGATAATGAAAAACTGAGTGTCAAATTTGAAAGAAGACGGCTGAAATATCCATAAATATAACGATTTCTAATATTTGTGTACCACCATTAAAGGCACACTGTCCTACTTGTAGCTACTTGCTCCCTCTATATAGAAAACTTCCCAAATCGGTGCCTGTTGGTCCCCCATGATCCTCTTTTTCTTATGTTAAATGAGAGCTGAGTTAATGAGATAGCCACCTGTCACAGTGACCTCGATGGCTCGCTGTGTGGTCTAATCCCTTCTAGCTGCAGTAGTAACGCCTACCTTTAATATTCAATAATTTGAAAAAGCCGTTGAAAAAAACAAAATAGCGCCTTTTCAGTTGTATTTCAGCCAATGCCGATGTTGGATTTTGTGTTGGCTTCGTCGTGGTGGTTATGTTACGCACAACCAGCCGGCCCATGTATTGTTATTATTAATTAATTAATTAATTAACGGTCACCATAGTTTATTTAAAGTGGAGCTGAATTGGTATGATCGTATTTGCTAAATTTCACACATGTTGGGGTCTAAAATAACCTTCATAGCAATTTTAGGACCAAAAAGGGCACTAGAAATGTCATAGATAAGAATAAGAGCAATAAGCATGCACTTTGAAGGCATTTGCGGGCTGAAAACAGAACTCAACTATCCCTTTAAACAGATTGATTTTTAAAAAGACGTAATCATGGTATTATTATTGTCGTTCCGCTAGGAGTCATGAACTGGTCGATCTCTTTAATGTCGAGCCATCCGTTGTCATCATCATAGTTTATTACGACACCGATACTTCCCGTATTGTTCCCGTATCTCGTGATCCAAACGAGGACGTCATTGAAGTAGCTCAAGGATCGGAGTTGCAAGTTTGGACGCTGCCAGTAATCTTGGATCACTTCTTGGGCAAACGATGTGTTGTGAGGAATGTCCACATCTTTGTAGAAAACCCTGTTCGTGGTAAGGCTACAGAAGAAGATACGACGTAACTTCCCTGACAAAGGAAGAGAAGAAAGAAAAAAAATATTCACAAAATGTACTCATTAAAAGCTTACCTATCACTTACATCCTGGCGTGCATACCTTCCATTTTTTTGTTATTTATACATAATATAAAAACATCTTACACCGTCATTAGACGGACATAATGTAGTGAACAAGAATTAGTCATAATTATAGACATGGTCATTAGCAGGACATTTTCGTTTGAACAATAGAATTACTGCCCTCCACGAACATTTGCAGGCAGAGGAAACTTATAGACCTCCCAAGAAACAATATGTTTATTCATTAGTCATTATTTTAATTAGTTATATTGTTTTGAATTTAGGGTTAGGTTAGGGTAAGGGTAATATACCAGATGTCATGTTAATGTATCAGTTTGTGCTCTATATCAGTGGCGGATCCAGGGGGGGCCCCCCCCCCCCTTGAGAAAAAAAATCATGTAAAATCACGCGATTTTTACCTTTTTGGGGGGTTGGGGCCCCCCCCCCCCTGGCGCTCAAGGGGGGGGGGGGTGCAAATTAAAAATTTTAGAGGACCAAAAAAAAAAAAATGTGCTCACTACCCCCCCCCCCCCCCCCCCCCCCCCCCCCCCCCCCCCCCCCACTGAGCGACTTTTCGGCTGGCTGAGTCGTTGCGATTTTTTTTGGGACTTCAAAAAAAAAAAAAAAAAAGTGTCCGCTTACCCCCCCCCCCCCCCCCCCCCCCCCCCCCCCCCCCCCCACTGAGCGACTTTTCGGCCGGCGCGATTTTCAAATTTTCGGGAGCAAAAAAAAAAATAAAGTTGGGCCCCCCCCCCCCCCTAAGAAATCCTGGATCCGCGCCTGCTCTATATACATGTAAATGTCCTGTTTAATACAACATATAAGGGTACATATAATACAAATATATATGGGGCCCAAACTCGAATTGATTTTCTACAATGATTTGTAAAGATCTTAAATATAGCTTTCCCCCCTGCAAATACCCTGTCCCCTATTACGCACGTTGTACGGATGTTGACGACTTGTCTTCTGTTCGTCAGCACAGCTGGGGATTTTGGAAGCCTGCCGGCCATCACGCAATTTCATAAACGACATCGCTTCACAAAATAGCGATAAAATTAAAACGCTTCACTGAACATTATTGATCTTGGTATCATTTTTCTCGGAATTGGATATTTTATGTAACAAAAGTAAAAAAAACAACTAAAAACTAGGAGTTTGAAAAAGGGTCAGTCCGCACATGGCATTCATTTATATACACGTACAAAAAAAACGTTCAGCGGTGTACCGCAGCATTATCTGAAAAAGTCTTTAGTTTCTCGGTTAAAACTATCATCAAGTTCATGTCAAAATAAATATCAATCATTATGAATACTCACTGGTTATGTCAATGCTGAATCCAAACTGTTCTTCGGAATCCATGCTTTCGTATATAATTTGAGTATTACCGGATCCAGATAGCAGTTTGCGAGCAACTTTTCCACTCATAGTCCAGTAAAGATATCTAAACATTAAACAGAAAATTAAACAGAAAATTAAACAGAAAATGGAAATTAAACAGAAAATGGAAAATGGAAAACCGGTCGTACGAAAGCCAAGAAAACCATCACCAGACTGACAACAGACCGAACGCAAATGTGCATTAATCAGAATAGCTAAATATTGGTTGGTTTGGAGTCCGGTGTAGAGTCGGTTATGGCGGTGTGATGGACGTATTATAGCATTAGCCTTGTAAGTTATCGATATATAAATTTGGGATCATGACCATGACGTATTTATAGGTTATGTGTTAATTCGAATTTTTATTTCAAGGAGCAATACAGTGACATATTGAAGTTGCCCTTAAATTGAATTCTTGACATTCTTTGCGATCATGTGGGCAAATGAATTACGAATAATAAACATTATGTATGCATATAAGAAGAAGAAAAAAGTGCTAATGACATCACGAATTCTGCTTTGGATTACATTTTAAGGAAAAGGTATCGGTAACAATATAAGCAATATTAAAATATTGCGTATGTCTGAAATTAAAGCATGAAGAATATTATAAGATGTTATGATTCGTCAACACATTCATGAATTCCTGCGTGCAATTTGCTTGAAGTGTGTATTTTGTTTATACATACAGGAATTCCCAGGAAGCAAGAGCACTTGTCGTGGTATAGTTACATATAATAAACAGTATGTATGCCTATAATAAGAAAAATATAGTGCTGATGACAATTAATGAATCCTGCTCTGGTTATTTTCAATCGAAAGATGGAGAGTTTGAATCCGAGGCCGCCACTTTAACATCGTCTGAAAAGAAACGAATCCACATTTGCCGCTCTCCAAACCAGTTGTGAATTGATATCCCTTACGCTAGAGCGTTACATAGTTATTTGGTCGCTCGGTAACTGTAAACAGGGTTTTAAGGGGCCGATCAAAATCATTAAATAATTATCTAGAAAGCATTTTATAAAATATCAAAGTAATACAGTAATAGTGATGTCAACATAACTTCTTTATTCCGTATCCGGACACCTACCTCATGGACATCCACCCCCGGATAAACACCCCCAGTCACCTACCCCCGAGGACAACTACCCCCTATATAGGGCAACCACCCTCCAGGAAAACTACCCCCAGGACAACTATCCCCCCGGACAACAACCCCCATACAACTACCCCTAGGATAGTTGTCAGGGGGTACTTGTCCTAGAGGATGTTCGTCATAGGGGGTAGTTGTCTTGGGGGTAATTGTCTAGGGGTAGTAGTCCAGGGGGTAGTTATCCTACGGGGTAGTTGTCCGGGGGTAGTTGTCCTAGGGGTAGTTGTCCTAGGGGGTAGTTGTCTGGGGTTAGTTGTCCGGGGTTGTCCTGGGGGGTAGTCGTCCTAGAGGGTGGTTGCCCTATCGGGGTTAGTTGTCCTAAGGGGTAGTTGTCCAAGAGGGTAGTTGACTGGGGGTTGTTATCCGGGGGTGGATGTCCGGGGGTAGGTGTCCTGCAACCCTTTATGTAATCTTATCATCGTTTTACGAAACCGTCTTAAAAACTTGTTCACCGACATCCCGTCGATTCACGTCTTAAATTTAATAACACGCATAAATGAGTAATTATTTTCGGCGAACTTATACTTATGACAGTCTCGCGAAACGGTGCACAGAGTTCAAGCAAATCGTTTATAATACCCACCCTTTTTCCTCATCGGTTTCCAATACTCTTGGTTGTCTTACATCTTGCGATGCGGCAAAGAAAAATTCAAATCCTGGTATGGGGCTGCCCGGTGCAATCGGCATTGATGATATCTTGTTTAACATGGGATAAGCGACAAAGAGCCTACCCGTGTTCTTCGCAATGGCAAGCCCTGCGGATGCTACGATAAAGAGGAAACAATACGAAGTTAAGAAGGTTCATTTGAAATGAATTGAATTGAATTGATATCTTTATTTATACACGGTTACAAAAAAAAAAAAAACAGTTACAAGACTGATTTCCATTGGAGCCGTGTGAAAAATACATCAAACAAACATAAAAATGACAATGGTACATATATGACATATTTAAAACAAACAAGAAATACATATAGCTCCGTTTAGTCTCATTTGACAACGCCCCCTATCGTCAGAGTCAGCAGCCTAACATGTTAGCCTATGGAATTTTACCCCCCAAAAATCGTTAAAAATTCATTTTTTTTTGTTTAAACGAAAAGCACATCCATCCCGACGTACGTTATCACTAGCTCTTTCATTGGAACCCTCATGTCCCATTGACTTTTGAAAGTTCACCTACCGTAATTTGATAAAAATAGGTTGCAAGCTCGCCATTGCCTATAATACACATGTGAAACAAGTCGAACTTTAGACTCAGTTTGCAAAGCGATTGTAAGATTATAGGTCAAGCACACGAAGGATAAGAAGCATGAATTATCATAAATCGCTTCTGCTTGGTTCATTATGTCCATTGCATCCAACCCCCCACCGTATTAGTAAGAGCAAACATTTTGCCGAGGTAAGCAAAAACATGAATATTCATGATCACCATGGACTATCCGATTATTTACAGAGGGGTGCAATCGTGCACCACATCAAACTCCCCTACTTTAAGTCAAGTATTTCATTATATTATGTAGTTTGGTAGGTTTACTTTAATAACTGTTTAATTATCAGATATCAATGATAGTTTAAAGATATGGAAAATGTTCTTATATTTTAAATTAAGCAAAACAATCTCACATACAAATTCACTACCAAGTGTCGTCTAATCCGCCGATTGTCGTCTGCTATATACGTCCAGCGAGCGAAAATGAGACAACCGGAGCAATATGACAAAATCATGATAAGTATTTTTAAGAATAACAATAGAATAGTACTGTCGGAAGTATATTTATATGAATAACAATAATCATGAGTGGCCAAACAAGAGTACTGTAAATAAACTTCAAATTCAAATTGGTAATACGAATTGACCAAATCAAATTGAATATCGCCCTCTAGTGACTAGTCATTTATAAAGCTTTAACTTCCTTATTCCTTGCCCAATTTTGTTCAATTTTTCACTGATTTTATTCAAATATCTTAAACTTTACAATAAAAGTAACTTAGTATGAAGGTTTTGGTTCTCTTTAATGAAGAACATCATTATCTAGATTAGGTGTATATTTGGTATCTTTTTCCTGTATTTTTTTCCAGCATTACATAATTACAGACATAGACCAACACACGAATAAACACACACACACACACACGCACACACACAAATAGTACACACAAGAGCAACCATACTCACCACCATTGTTATTATGTTCAAAATTGGACAGTCCCTATGAACAAGTGAGTGGAAAAATATATTTCCCGGTATTTCCCCGTTTTCCCGGTAAAAAGTGGTAAATACCGGTAAAAAGCGGTAAATACCGCTTATTTCCCGGCGTCCGGGAAATAAGCATCCGAAGCGGGAAATATGCCAACCCTGCGTGTGAACTGGGAGTTTGACTAAAACATAATTAATTGTACCTACCCTCGGCGCTGGCAAAAGTCACAACCTCTCTGTTTGACCCGTTCACATTTGCTCGATAAATACGCTTGTCTACGAAGTCATTCCAATAGAGCTTCTTCATCTTAGAGTCATACTCTAAGAATTCTGGGTTCATCGTAGATGGGATGGATGTGAACACTAATTCTTCTTTAAGTCTGCGACAAATATCTTGTGCGCTCCAGAGTCTGCCACGAATATCTTAGCGAACGGATCTGTATACAGCGTATGGAAATAAAGTCAAAGACACATAGTAGTGGGATTTAATAGGGTATTTGATACCGTTGGGTTTTTATCCAATAACCGGTTTTGTCAACCACCGAATTTCCAAGCGTTCCCCCATATAGTAAAATCATTGTCGTTCATTTTTCCTCATCCAGAAGTCTCTCCGATAGACTTGGGGGGGGGGGGGGTATTAATTGTAAGGACTACGGGTTTGCTGTGTGCAGACTTGTACAGTATTTCCACCAAGTCTGGTGTCAGCGGATTATGACCTTCTGCACACGGAAACTGACGACTACTGTCTTCCCTCAAAAAAAAAACAAGCAAATGTACCTTCATTCGAGGGGATATTAACATTGTTGACAATACACAGAATTAAGTACATATAAGTCTTTTGAAAGTGATGTGATAAACAAATTAAACAATTAAGAGAAAATGGAGAGAGAGGGGGAAGAGCGAGCGAGAGGGAAACAGCCAAAGGTAGAAAAAGAGGAGGCTCGAGAACAGGGGCGGATCCTAACGTTAACAAAAAAAAGGGGGGGGGCTCAATATTCCGATTTTTATTTTTTTTGACATGCAAAACAGAAAGAAAGGAGGAAAGAAAGAACTACAGATCTGCAATCGTATTAGAACGATATGCGTGCATTGACGCCCGTATGCTCTACGCTGTAGACGAAAGAGCATCATGATCATGTGGACTATCTTGGACAATTTGTTAGAAGTCTGTAACATCGAGCAAATATCAAAACTTCCTAAACATAGTGTTTACCATTCCATCGTGCTCACTGAACTTTCCGTTTTCCATAATCACTCATGCATTACCATCCAGGCACCATTTTGTCCGTGTGGTAGAAAGGAAGCCAAGAAAATAGACCTGAAACATACAAAATGGTGCCTGGACGGTAATGCATGAGTGATTTTGGAAAAACTGTAAAATCAGTGTGCGCGAAGGGATACTGAAAAACTGTGTTTACAAATAAAAGTTTTGGGAAAGAACAATTAACATATCAATACGGTGCCTGTACCTTCCATACTAATGCGGGTTGTAATATGAAGGGCAATCGTCTAGACGAGTTCTTCTTTCACCCAATTTTCACTTGCCAATACCTTTTAAGTGACTCTCACACTCTGCCGTGTAGGCCTACCGTGTGCCACCGTGCGCGAAAATGTCTGCGGACGGTGGAGAACGGCGAGGGCACACGGCGGTTCGTTATCAAAGCGGGCAACACGTTAATAGGGCGTTGGCGCTTATTTACACCCGGTGGGACCCGGCGAAAGTTTTGGGCATGTTCAAAACTTTGGCCGCCTGGCACCGCCGCAAGTAATCGGCAAGAGGACGGTGTTGAACGGTATGAGGACGGTATGAATACGTTATGAAAACGGTCACACTGTATGAACACGTTCACACCACGCTCATAACCCGTTACAGAACGGTGATGAACGGGCAAAAACAAATCCACCGTCTGCAACGGGTTGTAAGCGGGTTGTGAACGTGTCATGAACGTGTTGATACCGTGCCACCGTCTTCATAACGTATTCATACCGTCCTCATTACAGTGTTCATACCGGACTGCCAACGGGTGTTTCCAAAGCGGTACCGCCTGATTCTGACGGCGCCGCCTCCCTAACGCATGGGTAACATCCTGTTAACGCCTCGACGTTCCCATAACGTCCTATAACGGGTCCATAACGTGTCCTTACCTTCACAGTAGCGTCATATGAACGTGCCATTACCAACAAATTTTCTTTTGTCACCGTGTGCCACCGTTTGTCACTAATTATTGGGTATATATAGAGGGGTTTCGTCAGATGAGCTTTACTTTTTCTTGTCATGACGTCAGCAGTCCGGGGACTCGCTCACAGGACGCTCCGAGCGGTGAGGGGACGCTAAGTGACTGGTAGGTGGCTGCTACAAACCCGGTGCACACGTTCGAGACCCGGTATGGGCCTGGTATGGAAACGGCCAGAAGATGGCAACGAAACGGTGAAAAGATTAATTTTATGATTTTGTTTTTGCGGCCGGGGACAAGTTCGCTCAAAACCCAACGTTCTGGACTCTGTTGTTTTTTTAACAGCCCGGCAGGTGGACAGTAGCCTACACGGCAGAGTGTGAGAGCTCCATTAGGTTCATTCTCCTATTCTGATGCTTTCCAACCTTCGTAAACACAGTTTGACGTCATACCCAATACGTGTTATAATCGGGAAAAAGAAGGGGAGATGAGGAGGGAAAGAAAAAGGGGGAGATAGAAAGAATGGAGGGAGAGAGAAATGGGGAGGAGAGAAAGAGAGAGAGAGGGGGGGAGAGATAGGGGTGGTTATTGCATGAGAATCAATTATTGCGTACCACTAGTCATGATAGTTGTTGGTGGATTTGATGTTGATGTTAATGATGATATTGCTGACATAGTGGTCTCCGGTGTTGGCAAAGCTGTTTCATCACGTCTTGTTGCAGGTAAATCTGCCGAATAATAACAAATTAAAATATGAATGTTCAAAATCAATAGTTTAAAAGATAATAGATTTTCATATCTATTGACACTCCATTTTTGAAATGATACTCGTGGAGGCATTAACATTTATAATGTGCCGTGGGATAAAAACAAGTACAGTCAATATCGGTGGTCTTCTTCTTTGACATAACACTCTTTATGTTTGTTGTTGATTTATTTTTGAGATCGGGACAGAGAGGGAACTGGCATACAGCAATTGGAAACACATCCCTCCCTCAAAATAGGTGAAAAAGGGGGAAGGAAGGGGGAGTGGGAGAGAAATTAATGGTTAAAATTGTTATCATAGGTACTTTCACACTTGAAACATCCCTTCTGCGTTATGATTCAAATGATTTTTTTTTTAAATCGAAATCTTCTTAATATTTATAAAAAGGTTACTGTACATAGCCATACTTCTTTAAGTCAGAATCTTATTCCCTATATATGCCACCCAATGGCGTACAAAGAGGGGGGGGGGGGGCGACACGATGAAGTGCTACCAATCCTGTCAAACGAAAGCGAAAGAAAAAAGAGAAATAAGAGAAAAGCTTTAATCAAGCCTGCAAGATTCCCAAGAACGGTGAGCCATAAAAAAAGAAGTCGCGGACAAAATTCACCGCCCCCCTTCTCCTGAATATGTTATTAAGGATCCGTTTTGAGTCCTGCAAAAGGAATTCTATCTCTGTATTGTTTAATTTTGTGTTTGGGGGCGAAATGGCACTACATAATCCCTGTACTTTTGACCCTTAAAGCGATAGTTGAGTTCTGTTGCAGAGGGAGCTACACAGAATAATTTTTTTTGTTAGATAATGAAAATCTGAGTGTCAAATTTGAAAAAACATACAATTTAAATGACAAAATCATCTTTGTTTGATCAAAATCGGTTCAGAGACGGCTGAAATATCCATAAATATAACGATTTCAAATACTTTTGTACCAACCACCACAAATATTCGATAATTTGAAAAAGCCGTTGAAAAAACGAAATAGCGCCTTTTACGTCGTATTACAGCCAATGCCGATGTTGGCTTTTTTTGTTGGCTTTTTCGGGTCGGTTATAGTACGCGCAACCAGCCGGCCCCATGTATTGTTATTTTTTATTAATTACCGGTCACCGCATGTTTGTGAAAGTGGAGCTGAATTAGTATGATCGTATTGTCTAAATTTCACACATTTTGGGGTCTAAAATTACCTTCATAGCAATTTTAGGTCCTAAAAGGGCACTATAAATGTCATAGATAAGAATAAGAGCAATAACCATGCACTTTGAAGGCATTGGCGGTCTGAAAACAGAGTTCAACTATCCCTTCAAATCCCCTCC